>JAQZBX010076528.1:0-14414 GCA_029593785.1 Cabassous unicinctus | reverse complement strand
GCATACTCTTTCCATTTCTGTTTATCTGTGAATATTTTGAATTCTTTATCATTTTTGAATGCCACCTTTGTTAGACAGAGAATTCTTGGCTGGAAGGTTTTTTCTTTTAACACCTTGACTGTATCATACCACTGCCTTCTTGCCTCCAAGGTTTCAGATGTGAGATCAGCACTTAGTCTTATTGAGCTTCCCTTGTATGTGATAGTTCTCTTTTCTCTTGCTTATTTCAGTATTCTATCTTTGTCATGAGCATTGGACAATTTGACAAGAATATTTCTTGGAGTAGGCTTGTTGGGATTTATACTGTTTGGGGTATGCTGCACTTCATGGACACATACATCCATCTCCCTCAATAGTTTTGGGGAGTTTTCTGCTATTATTTCCTCAAAAACTCCTCTGACCTGTTTCCCTTCTCTTCTCCCTCTGGGATACCTATAATGTGTATGTTTGTGCATTTTGTATTATTGTTCAGATCACTGAGTCCCTGCTGGATTTTTTCTATCTTTTTATGTATCTGTTTGATTTCTGATGTAATGTCTTTCACTTCACTAATTCTTTCCTCTGCCTGTTCAAACCTGCTGCTATGTGCTTCCAGTTTCTTGATTTCTTGGATTGTAACTTTCATCACCATCATATCTGTTACCTTTTTATATATGTTTACAATTTCTTCAGTATGTTCTCCCAGTGTCTTCTTAATATCCTTAATCTCTTCCTTCACTTTATTAAGTTGGTTCATGATATTTGTTTGGACAGCTCTGATTAATTGTTCCATGTTCTGCATCTCCTCCTGGATGATTGGTTGGTCCATGGCTTCCTGTTTCTTAGTATGGTTTATAATTTTTTGTTGGTGCTTAGGTATCTCTTTATCTTGATGGGTTTATTGAGTTGATTGGTTTCTCTCTCTACTCTAGGGTTTTATTTAGTTGCTGTTTTTTGTGTGTGTGATAAGTTTTCTCTTTGACCTTTGTTCTTCTTTTTCTGTTTCCTTGGTGTTGTCTATGTTCCCTTGAAAGAAAAAGTTTAGGGCCAGGGAATGGGAAAGAGGTAAGAGGAGAAAAAGGATAATAGTAATAATAATAGTAAAATGTAGAAAAGGAACCGTGTAAGACCTAGGAAAATGAATAATTAACTCATGTAAGAAGTGCAGGGGAATAAAAATAAAGAAGTGGGGTACAAACAATAAAATGAAAAAACAAATATAGAAAAATATCTAGAATGAATTAAAAGGCCAGAATGATGAGAAATGAGGGAAAGAGAAAAGAAAAGACAATAAACAAAAAAATTAAAATAAGAAAGAAAACAGAGAATAGAGGAGATAGAAATAAAAACAAGAAAAATTGAAGACTAAACAAAGACAGGTGGAATATAAGCACAAAAACAGAAAGCAGAAGATCCGAAGATGAAGAAAGGAAAATAAAAAGTGTAGGTAGACAAAACTGATATGCAAAAAAAGGGGAAACAAAGAAAGGGGAAAACATAGCAAACAAGAAACAAAGCAGCAGCACCTAATTAAAAAACAAAAACAAAATGGGGCGGGGAGGGTAAAAAAAGAACAAAAAACAAACACTCAAGCAAGCAATCAAACAAAAACTTAGGAAAAACAGTCTTCCCTCTTAGGCCCCAGAGGAGCTTCTCAGGCTACCTTTTTTCATCAATCAATTATCCTGCAGCTGCCCTTTGCAAGTTTTAAATCAGGTTTTAGCAAGTAAACTAAGCTAATACAAAAATAATGTCTATGTGTTCCCTGTCTTAAAGTATCAGCTGGGTCTTTGATAACCTGGTGGATTACTACTCTAAGGAGAGCCGGGAATTGAACTAGAGACCTCATATATTCAAGGCAGAAACTTCTCCACTGAGCTAAACTTTCTCATTGGGTCAGTTAGCTAGCGAGTTATCCAGTCACTTTCCCTAGGGCAGGTTTGACTCTTTGCAGTTGGATAGATTCCTGCTGATTAGGAGCCCATCTGTCTCTGCCCCCTTTCTATTCTTATTGCATTTTCTCCCGGCACAGCAGGATGCAATAGCCTGTGTGATGGGATCCTTCCTCACCTCTCCCGGTCAGGTTGAGTTCCCTTTTGAAATTCAAATGGGACCCTGGTATTCAAACTCACCACAGAGAAATGATTCTCTACCATCTTCCAGACCTCCCCCTCCTCCCAGGGGACCCTAAATAGGCCCTTGAAAGCTTACTAAGTGCTTCCTACTGTCCACCTCCCTTAGGGAGGTTAGGATTTTGATAATTTTCAGCACAGGACTGGCCTATTGCCTGACTCCACCCTCTGCCAGCCCAAGTTCCTCCTCCAAGGTCAGCTAGGTAAATCAGGCTGCCTAAGCAGATTCACCTCTCCCCTCTTCCCAGGGTCATCCCTTGCCAGCTGGTATGCTTCCTAAAGTTCATTGGGGGTCCAGGTAACTAAACCCACAGAAAGGAAACCCCTCTCCTCCCTTTGCCAGAGCCCTCTTACTCCCAGAGAAGGCTCCTTCCTGCTCAGTGGCTGGCAGGAGTCAGAGCTTGTGACTTTTTTTGCCTTGAGCGTGAAGCTTAGCCATCCACCGTTTCCAGCCACCTGGGCAAAAAACTCATGGTTTTCCCTTGGACTTTTGATCTCTTTGTCCAGTTCCCTCCAGATCATTGCCCTGAAGCCTCCTGCTCTGTGGGTTCCCAAAACAGCTCACTTAGGCAGGATCTTGCCCCTTCTCAGCTGTTTTTTTGCGAGAGAGATAGTGAGTGCTCACTTAAACCAATGCCATCTTGCTGGAGCCCCTCTGTGGTATGTTTTAAAGTCAGGTAGTGTGATTCCTCCAATTTCATTTATTTTTTCAATATGTTTTTGGCTATTTTGGGCCCATGAATTACTGTCTGATTTCACTTGCTTTTGGTATGAAAAACTTCCATTAACATTTCTTATAAAGCAGGTCTGCTATCAACAAAGTCTCTGTTTGTGTTTATCTAGAATTATCTTTATCTCGTCTTTGTTTTTGAAAGACAGTTCCACTGGATGTAAGATTCTTCACTGACAGTTTTTTTTTTTTTTTCTTTCTTTCTTTCAGCCCTTTGTATAACACTTTGCCTTCTGGCCTCTATTTTTCTGATGAGAAGTTGGCTATTAATCTTATTGAGATTCCTGCGTAGATGATGAGTCACTGTTCTTTTGCTGCTTTCAAGATTTTCTCTTTGTTTTTGGCTTTCAACAATGATGTGTCTGGACATGGATCTCTTTGTGTTTTTCCATGCTCGTTGAGCATCTAAGATGTGTAGACTAATATTTTTCACCAAATTTGTGAAGTAGTCAGCCATTTCTATGAATATATTTTCTGTTCCTTCTTTTCCTTCAGGAATTCCTAGTATGCATATGTTGGTATAGTAATGGTGTCTCACGGTTTTCTGTGCTAAGATTTCTTCATTTTTTCTCTCTGTTCTTCAGCTTACATCTCTGTCTTCAAGTTTGCTAGTTCTTACTTCTGCTAGCTCATATCTGCTGTTGAAATTTTTTATTTGATTATTTTACTTTTCAACTCCAGACATTCCATTTGGTTCTTTATCATAATTCCTATCATTCTATTGATATTCTTTAGTTGATGAAATATTGTCATCATATCTTTTCTAATTCTTTAAGCATGATTTGCCTTAGTTCTTTGACCATATTTATAATAGCTGCTTTGAAAGCTTTGTCTACTAAATCCAACTTCTGGACCATTTCAAAGGCAGTTTCTATTGTCTGTTTTATCTGTGTATGATTCAAATGTTCATTGCTTGTTTCATAAATTTTGGTTGAAAAAAAGACTTTTAGATAATATATTGTAGCAATTCTGGATATTAATCCTTCTCAAGGCTTGTTGTTGTTGTTTGTTTGCTTGTTTATTTGTTTAGTGACTTAGCTGGACTAGTTCAGTGAAATCTATTTCCCTTACTTTGTAAAGCTTCTGATGTTAGTCCTCAGAGGGTACAACCTTAGGCAAGTACAAGTGTTCTCTCCTTCATGGATGCCTGTGTTTTTAGCAGGGATCTTCTTTCCATGATCTCCCTATAAATCGTTTGGCTGTTCTGCTTCTATTGGTATCACACCTAGATATTAACCTCCAGTAATTGCTAGGCAATTGTGCTATTGTTTGTTTCTACAACACCCTGAGGGACACAATTGCACTGAAGTCTGATACATTTAAAGTTGGGCCTCTTTGCAAGGGTAGTCTTTGAGCCCAACCTTTGAAGCTTGCTCTGACCAGCTTGCTCCGAGCTGTCGCTTTCCCTGGTTCTCTAAATACAGAATCAATCATCTAGCTACTCTACCATTTGTTTGTTGTATCATAGAGTTATCAGCCTCCTCTTTATTTCATACCACCAAGATCTCCATCTCCATTGTTTTAGATAGCACTCTTAGGCTTAAAATTTCCCATGCTCTGTACCAAATAAAGTCAGTCCCCTCAGGAAGAACTACAGAACTGTCTGTTCTTTCAGCCTGCTTCTCCTCCTGGGCATAACATCTGCATCCCTGCCCTGGAGCTGGTGTCAGACAGTGGGGATGCTGGCATCTTGCCCTTTGCATAGAGAAAACTTTGATCTAGGCAAACTTTTGCTAGTGAATTAAACCTCATCTTTTTGTCTGAACACACCTGGAATAATGCTTCAAATGTCAATGTTCTTAATGAGATTTAGTATATTTTCTTGAGTAAATGTTTCTCCATTTGCTGTATGTCCTTAGGACAATTTCCAGAGACTTTAAATAGTGGCCTTTTATAATTTTCTCTAGTCATAGCTGTTTTGCTAGGGAGACTGTTTGTGGAGATCTTCACGTTGCTGTTCTGGAAGTACTTCTGCCAAACTATTTTATGTTTCTGCTGAGGAATTTGAGTAAAATTCACATAAAGTCAAAGTAGCATAAAGTATGGTCAATGTATGCTCCTTTACTCCTCATCTCTGACTCAGTTTTTCTCTTATGGCATGGCAAAATGTGAAGAAAAGACAGAAATCTAGACAATTCTCTCATATTATACTTCCAGTTCCTGAGATGGTTTGGAAAGAGTGGTGCAGCAAAACAACCCTAACCCCTACCAGCAGTTTTCAACTTCTCATATCTCTTCCTAAAAGTGTAGCTATGTAAGCATAAATAATATCCCAGCAGTGCTTTAGTTGGGGAGAGTCATGGTGCTTTTACAAACCATCTTGATTAAAGTTCACATAAATATGTGCTGGAAATGCTTGAACTGAAATATGATGTTTAAATCTGTCAATGACTCAGAGAAACTTGCTATGTTAGTCTGCATAGTTTAGATTTGATCCCCAGTCTCCCACCACACACACACACAGTATATCCGTATCGCCAATTCTTTGAGAGTTCTTTAAATTTTGTATACAACTATCAGGCAAAAGGACCTTTAGTGTGATGTTCCATGTTTTAATATTGCCAGAAAACATTGTTAGAGATACATAAAACCAAAATTTCTACCAAAAATTTTGAACTCTTTTACCTATTAAGAGAGCTGTCAGGATTGTAACTCAAAACTACTATAAGACAAATGTCAATTATATTAATGTACATTTTTATTAAAAATATATTGAGAATTATATCAGCTCCAAACATGTAAAGAGCTTTGAAATTATCACACCCAATCTTACAACAGGAAAGTAAATCTGAAAAAAAACTGAAAATCAACAATATTTTGAAGGTCACAGGGCAAATCACCACCCAAAAATCTGGAGAAACAGGCAAATACAGAGAAACACAGCTGAAATCAGCTTCCCTAAAGTAGAAATGGCTGGAATCATAATCTGGTAGCAACACTTAATAAGAGAAAAGGACACATCCATTATTATTATAGCTAGAGACTTCAACACTCCTCTTTCAGTATTTGATAGATTAAGCTAGCAGAAAAATCATTTAAGATATAGTTGAACTGAACACCATCAATCAATTGGATTTAATTGAAATTTCTAGAATACTTGTTCCAACAACCACAGATCACACACTCTTCTCAAGCTCTCATTGAACATTTACCAAAATAGACCACGTTCTGGATCATAAAACATAGCTTGACAAATTTAAAAGAGTAGAAAACATACAAAGTATTCTTTAAGGCCACAATGGGATTAAACAAGAAATCAATAACACAAGGATAATTGAAAAATCCAAAATTATTTAGATATTAAACAATTTACTTCTAATAAAATATGAGCCAAGTAAGAAATCTCAAGAAAACGTTTATAAATGTTTTGAACTAAATGAAAATGAAAACACATCTTTTCAAAATTTGTGGAATGTAACAAAAGCATTGCTTAGATAGAAAGGTATAACATTGAATGCAGATGTTAGAAAAGAAGGGTGGGAACATGGCATCTGATTAGCAGATAAGGCCCAGCGCTCTCACAAAAACAATGAAGAAAGCCTAAAGCTGCCAGAGGGACCAATTTTGGGGGTCAGCAGACCAATACTGTTCTTCATAACTGAGAGGACAGTTATGCTGAGGGACAGAGAGAGGAAGAAGCCAAAACAACAATCTGTGAGTTACTAAACCTATGGCCACAGGGAAGGGCTCCTCTGCCCCACCCCCTGAGATATTCAGTGGCGGTAAAACTGGTGGCATATTGAAGCTGACTGAGAGGGTAGCAGACGTCTTCCTCCCCGCCAGCTGTTACAAGGGAAAAGGGAGGGGAAGTTGGGGGGCTTTTCTTCAGTGAATTCAGCAGCAGAGCCTGCTTTGAATCTTGGCTCTGGCCAAACAAAAACAAAGGAATATGAAGAGAGATACACCTCTGTGGAAATGTGCATCAACAAGTGCCATCTGCTGGCTGGTCTGGAAATTACATGGACAGAAACTTTTTTAGAGCTCTCTTTATCCCACCCCTGGGAGAAAGTTTGCACCCCATTAGTGACTCCCTGGCATGGTTTTTGGTAACTTAAGCTGAGCAATTTAAAAGACTTAGGATAAGTTGAACCAAATATCAAAGAGCTGTGGAAAATATAATAACAATAGGCAACAGAGAGAAATTGGCCACCAGAGTAAATTCACCATCATATCAGATGCCTAGACATCAGCAAAAAATTACAAACCATACTAGGAGACAGGAAGAGAAGGGCCAGCCAAAGGAACAAACCAAATATCCTGAAAGGATTCAGGATTTGAGACAATTAATCAATGATAATCACACCACTCTCATAAATCATTTTAAAGAATTGAAAGAAAATATGACTAAAGAAATAAAGGATATTAAGAAGACACTGGGTGAGCATAAAGAACAATTTGAAAGAATGCAAAGTAACTGACCTTATGGGAATGAAAGACACAATGGATGAGACTAAAAATAAATTAGAGGCACATAAAAGCAGATTTGAAATGCTTGAAGACAGAATTAGTGGTTTTGAAGACAGAACATCTAAACTGGAAAAGACAGGAAAATAGAAAGAGAAGAGAATGGAAAAAATGGAACAGGGTCTCAGGGAATTGAATGACAACACAAAAATGCAAAAACATATTATCAGTGTCCTAGAAGGAGAAGAGAATAGAAAAGGGCAGAAAGAATATTTGAGGAAAACTTCCCTACCCTTATGGAAGACATAAATATCAACGTCCAAGAAGGACAACACACCCCAAACAGAATAAACACAAATAGACCTACCCCGAAATACCTACTATTCAGCATGACAAATATCAGAGATAAAGAGAATATTTTTAAAGTGGCAAGAGAAAAGCAAAGAATCACACACAAAGGGAACTCGATAAGTGCTGACCTCTTATCAGAAACCATGGAAGAGAGACGAAAGTGGCATGAGGTATTTAAGGTATTGAAAGAGAAAAACCGCCAGCCAAGAATTCTGTATCCAGCAAAGCTGTTCTTCAAAAATGAGGGTGAGTTCAAAGTCTTCACAGACAAACAAAAACTCATAGACTGTGTTACCAAAAGAACAGGATTACAAGAGATATTAAAGAGAATGCTGCAGCCTGAAAGGAAAAAACAAGGGCAAGAGACTTGGAGAAGAGTATAGAAATGAAGAATATTAGAAAGGGTAAAAAATAGACCATAGCATGAAACGACAACTGAAAGCCAAAGGTCAAAATGGATGAAGTAATGCTTTTACAGTTATAAATTGAATGTTAATGGCTTGAACTCCCCAATCAAAAGACACAGACTGATAGAATAGATTAAAAAATATGAGCCATCTACATGTTGTCTACAAGAGACTCACTTCAGACATAAGAGCACAACCAGGTTAAAAGCAAAAGGTTGGAAAAAGATATTCCATGCAAATAGTAACCAAAAAAGAGCTGGAGTACCAATACTAATATTGGACAAAATAGATTTTAAATGCAAAACTGTTATAAGGGATAAAGAAGGTCATTATATATTAATAAAAGGGGCAATTCAACAAGAAGAAATAGCTATTTGAAATACACACCTAACTTCAGTGCCCCAAGATACAGTAAGCACATGCTGACAAAGCTGAAGGGAGAAATAGATGTCTCTACAAAAATAGTTGGAGATTCAATACACCACTCTCAGTATTGGATAGAATATCTGGACAGAGGATAAATAAATAAAGAAAGAATAATATGATAAATGAACTAGACCTAACACACATCTATAGAGCATTGCATCCCAAAACAGCAGGATATGCATTCTTTTCAAGTGCTCATCGATCCTTCTCCAGGATAGATCATGTGTTGGGTCACAAGACAAGTCTCAATAAATTTAAAAAGATTAAAATTAAACAAAACAGTTTCTCTGATCATAATGGAATTAAACAAAACACTTTCTGGAAATCAATAATGGAAAAGGGGGAAATTCATAAATATATGGAGATTAAACAGCACACTCTTAAACAACCAGTGGGTCAAAGAAGAAATTGCAAGAGAATTCAGGAAATATCTTGAGAAAAATGAAATGAGAACACCGCATATCAAAACCTACAGAGTGCTGCAAAGGCAGTGCTGAGAGGGAGATTTAATGTAGCCCTCAATGCTTACATTAAAAAAGAAGAAAGAGCTAAAATTGAAGATCTAGCTGCCACCTGGAAGAAGTAGAAAAAGAACAGCAAATTAATCCAAACCAAGACGAAGGAAGAAATAGTAAAGATCAGAGCAGAAATCAATGAAATCAAGAACAAAAAAACAGTAGAGAGAATCAACAAAATCAAAAGTTGGTTCTTTGACAAGATCAGCAAAATTGACAAACCCTTAGCTGAATTGACAAAGAAAAAGAGAGAAGACACATATAAATAAAATCAGAAATGAGAGGGTAGACATTACCACTGACCCCATAGAAATAAGAGAGCTCATAAGAGGATACTATGAACAACTGTATGCCAAAAAACTAGAAAATGTAGATGAGATGGACAAATTCCTGGAAATACATGAACCACCTACACTGACTTTAAAAGAAATAGAAGACTTTAACAAACTAATCACAAATAAAGAGTTTGAAACAGTCATCAAAAACATCCCAAAGATGAAAAGCCTGTGACCAGATGGTTTCACAGGTGAATTCTACCAATCATTCAAAGATGAACTAATACTGACCTTGCTCAACTTCTTCCAAAAAACTGAACAGGAAAGAATGCTACCCAACTTATTCTATGAAGTCAACATCACCATAATACCAAAACCAGATGAAAATAACTGAAAAGAAAGAAAATTACAGACCAATATCTCTAATGAAAATAGATGCAAAAATCCTCAACAAAATACTTGCAAATGGAATCCAGAAGCACATTGAAAGGATTATACACCATGATCAAGTGAGTTTTATCC
Source organism: Cabassous unicinctus (assembly GCA_029593785.1). Taxonomy (NCBI): domain Eukaryota; kingdom Metazoa; phylum Chordata; class Mammalia; order Cingulata; family Chlamyphoridae; genus Cabassous; species Cabassous unicinctus. The sequence goes on along the minus strand of JAQZBX010076528.1, from coordinate 4,673 downwards.
CAGGCATGCAAGGGTGGTTCAACACAAGAAAATCAATTACCATGTGCAAATATTCTCGCTGTCCTGATTTTGTGATAATCAGGGTAGGCCAAATATTCGCTATATTAGAAACCATGCATGTGTCCCCAGACCTAGTTTTTCTCCCTAGGTCTGGATTTTAGAATGCTGATGATAAACTAAGCCTGATCTATTATATGACCGACCTGTATGGGAAAAGACTGTAACTTTGAGTATCTTTGGTCAACCTTAAGCGATATAGCAGGGGGACAGATGTGGCTCGGGTGGTTGGGCATCCGTCGCTCATATGGAGGGACCTGGGTTTGATCCCTGGGACCTCCTGGTAAAAATTTTTAAAAAAAGAAAAATATAGAAGGCACGTGGGCCATCAGGCCCCATGCGCGGTTACACCACCAGGCCCCACGAGCCACACCACGCCACAAGATGATGTAACAGGACAGTTACACAAGGGAGAGCCAAGACGAGATGCACCAAAAAATCAGGAACTAAGGTGGCACAGGCAGTACGATGCTTCTCTCCCACAATGGAGATTCCATAGATCAAATCCCCGTGAAGACAGGAGGAGAAGGATGAGAAGAGAGGGCAGGAAATAGACACACAGAGTTGCCCAGCGAATGGACACAGAAACAGCAAAAACAGGGGTGGTGGTAAAAATGGGTAAAAGTAAGTAAATAAATAAATAAATAAATCCTTAAAAAAATGTATAGGGGAGGAAGGTACAGACTACAGTTGGTAGTAATACTTTGACGATGCTCTTTCATGATTGATTTTTAACAAATGTTTCACAACAATGCAGGGTGTTTGTGGGGGAGTGATGTGTGGGAGCCCTGTATGATGTTATGCATGTTTGCTTTGTAAGATCACAATGTTTACTGAACACTTATAGCTTATGTATATTCATGTATGAATTATATACTTTAATAAACTCTTTTTTTAAAAAAGAAAATCAATTACCATAATAAACCACATTGATAAATCACATGATCCTCTCGATTGATGCAGAAAAGACATTTGACAAAATTCAGCACCCTTTCTTGATTAAAACACTCCAAAGGATAGGACTAGAAGGAAGCTTTCTCAATATGGTAAAGTGCTTATGTGAAAAACCTACAGCTAACATTGTACTCAATGGTGAAAGACTGAAAGCTTTCCCGCTGAGATCAGGAACAAGACAAGGATGCCCACTGTTACCATTGTTATTCAATATTGTGCTAAAAGTTCTAGCTAGAGCAGTTAGGCTAGACAAAGAAATAAAAGGAACCCAAATAGGAGGGAAGAAGTAAAACTTTCACTATTTGCTGATGACATGATCCTATATCTAGAAAATCCTGAAAAATCCACAACAAAGCAACCAGAATTAATAAACAAGTTCAGCAATGTGATAGGATACAAGGTTAATACACAAAAATCAATAGCGTTTCTATACACTACTAATGTGCAATCTGAGGAGGAAATCAGAAAACAAATTCCATTTATAATAACGACTAAAACAATCAAATTTTTAGGAATAAACTTAACCAAGAACATAAAGGACCTGTATTCAGAAAACTACAAAACATTGCTAAAGGAAACTGAAGAACAAAAATAAATGGAAGGACATTCTGTGTTCATGGATTGGAAGACTAAATATTGTTAAAATGTCAATTCTACCAAAACTGATTTACAGATTCAATGCATTCCCAATAAAAATCCCAAACAGCCTTTTTTGCAGAAATTGAAAAGCCAATATCAAATTTATTTAGAAGGATAAGGAACCCCGAATAGCAAAAAAGTCTTTAAAAAAAAAAACGAAGTTTGAGGACTGTAACTTCTTGAGTTTAAAGCATATTATTTCTCTACAGTGGTAAAAACAGCATGATACTGGCATAAGGACAGACAGATTGACCAATGGAACTGAATCGAGAACTCAAAACTTGACCCTCACATTTACAGTCAAGTGATTTTTGACAAGGCATTTAAGCCCATCCAGCTATTCAACAAATGGTGCTGGAAGAACTGGATAGCCATAGCCAAAAGAATGAAAAAGGACCCCTATCTCACACCTTATACAAAAATTAACTCAAAATCGATCAAGCACCTAAATATAAAAATAACAACCATAAAACTCCTAGAAGAAAATGTAGGAAAGCATCTTCAATATCTTGTGGTAGGCAGTAGTTTCTTAAACCTTAGGCCCAAAGCATGAGCAACAAAAATAAAAATAGATAAATGGGACCTCCTCAAAATTAAACACTTTTGCACCTCAAAGGACTTTGTCAAAAGGGCAAAAAGGCAGCCAACTCAATGGGAGAAAATATTCGGTAATCAAATATCTGATAAGGGTTTAATATCCGTGATATATAAGGAGATCATACAACTCAACAATAAAAAGAGAAAGTATCCGATTAAAAAATGGGCAAAAGCCTTGAAAAGACAACTGTCCAAAGAAGAAATACAAATGGTGAAGAAACACATGAAAAAATGTTTGATATCACTAGCAATTAGGGAAATGCAAATCAAAACTACAATGAGATATCATTTCACACCTATTAGACTGGCTGCTATTAAAAAGTAGGAAAACTGTAAATGTTGGAGAGGATGTGGAGAGATAGGAACGTATATTCACTGTTGGTGGGAATGTAGAATGGGACAGCCACTGTGGAGGACAGTTTGGCAATTCCTAAGGAAGTTGAATACAGACTTGCCATGGGACCCAGCAATACCATTGCTAGGTATATACCCAAAAGAACTGAGCAGTGACATGAATGGATATCTGCACACTGATGTTTATAGCAGCATTATTCACAGTAGCCAAAATTCGGAAACAACCCAGGTGTCAATTAACTGATGAATGGATAAACAAATTGTGGAGTATACACACAATGGAATATTATGCAGTGGTAAGTAGAAATGAAGTCATGAAACATATGACAACATGGATGAACTGGAGGTCATTATGCTGAGTGAAGCAAGCCAGACACAAAAAGAAAAATACTGTATGATTGCCCTATTATGAACTAAATACATTATGTGAAATATAAATATATTATGTGAAATATGAATATGGGTAGAATTGCATATATAAGACCTTTTTCCTTGAAGGTGAACAAATGTAAGTTAATACTACACAATGTTAATATCAGACAAAAAATTATTATACTAAATGAGGAGACCAGATACAGAGTACTACATATTATAAGATTCCAGTTATATAAAATGTAAATATAAATCAATTCATAAAGATGAAAGATTAGTTGTAATGTAGGTCTGAGGAAGGAATGCTAAGGGGTTTGGAGTCTTTCTTTTTGGAGTAATGAAATTGTTCTAGAATTTTTAAGATGATGAATGTACAACATTGTAATTATACCAAAAGCCATTGATTATACACTTTGAATAGAATAGCCAGAAACAGCAGTTATATACAGTGCATGAAGCATAAAGAGATTGAGAGGTTGAGGAATTTTCTTGTTTGTTTCTTTGTCTGTTTTTGTTTGTTTGTTTGTTTGTTTGTTTATTATATTTATTGAAATAATGAAAATGTTTTAATAAGTGATGAATGCACAAGTATGTGACTATAGGAAATACCATTGATTTTACACCTTTGAGGGAATTGTATGCTTAATTAAAAGATATAAATGACATTGATTTTAAAAAAAGAAAAAAGCACTGAAATCTGTAATTTAGGCTTCTGCTTTATGAAACTAGAGGAAGAAGAAGAACTCAAACCAAAAGCAAGTATAAGAAAAGAAATAATAAAAATTAAGGAAGAAATAAATGAAACTTAAAAGAAGAAAGCAATACAAAAAATTAATGATCAGTAAAATAGATAAACCTCTCATCAGACTAACCATGAAAAAAAAGAAGACATAAATTACTAACATTAGAAATGAGAAAGGGGCCTTTAAAAGAATAGTAAAGTAATACTAAGAACAAGTTTATGCTTACAAATTTGATAGCTTATGTGAAATGGACCAATTCCTTGAAAGACATAAATTACCAAAAGTCACACAGGTAGAAATAGATAATTGAAATAGGCTTATATTTATTAGAGAAATTGAATTAATAATTAATAAACTTCCCCCCAAAAAAAGAAATCATCAAGCCAAGATGGTTTTACTGATGAATTCTACAAAATATTTAGGGAGGATAATATTTTTTTAACTTCTTCCAGAAAATATAAGTAGAGGGAATACTTCCTAAATCATTCTATGAAGCCACCGTTATTCTGATACCAAAACTAGTAAAGGACATTAAAAGAAAACAAAACTACAGTCCTATCGCTCTCATGAAAATAGATGCCAAAATCAACAAAATCCCAATTAAACTCCCAGCAGTATATTTTGCAGATACTGACAAACTGATTCTAAAGCTTATATGGAAAGTCAAAAAAGTTAGAATAGCCAACATAATACTGAATAATAACAAATTTGGAGAACTCAGAAGACCTACTTCAAACCTTACTAAACTTACAGTTATTAAGACTGTATGGCATCAGTGAAAGAATAGACACAGATCAATGCTACATATTAGAAATCCAGAAATAGACACAGACAAATATAGTCAAATTATCTTTGAGAAAGGAACAAAGGTTAATCATAGGGGAAGATGAGTTTTTCAACAAATGGCATTGGAACATTTGAATGTCCAAAAGCAAAAAAAAAAAAAAAAAGAATGTG
>JAQZBX010076527.1:0-14411 GCA_029593785.1 Cabassous unicinctus | reverse complement strand
GTGAGGTTGCTGCATCAGCCCACCGCAACGCTCAGGCCGGCGTGCCCTCACAAGGAGGCCTCGGGACGCGAACCCGGGCCTCCCATATGGTAAACGGGGGCTCTATCCACTGAGCCACACCCGCTTCCCCTTACTGCTATTTTAGATATTTTTAATATTATTTATCGTTTTGGGTTCTTCTCACATAGAGAGTAAAAGGTTTCTTTTTTATATTGTAACTGGGATAACACTACCAACACTAAATTGCTTACAAATCTAAAATTGATAGTATACCAGGAACACACATACACAAATGACTTGAATTTTAAAATATAAAACAATTACTCAACAAACCTATGAAGGATATTCATAACTTTCCAATTACCAGTGACACCACTACTTGTCCGAATCTTTTGTGCAATGCTGGAAACAGCTCCAAGAATTGCCGCTCCATCATTTCTTTGGAGTGCAGAACTGCCTAAAACCACCATTGGTTTTTTAGCTTCCTTTAGAACCTATTAAAATAAAAAAGGATTTTGATTTTAAAATATTACAAGTAAAATAAATCTAACCAAATTTGTAATTACTATATGCTGTCCTAAGTTTTAGGTCAAACATGAACATACCTTTGATTTGCGAGCCAACATATGGTCATATATACAACCTGATTTAGTATCGTTATCAATGCTACTATGAAATAGCTGAATGATATCAGATCAAATGATTTTTAGAAAAGTGGAAGGCATTGGGGATAAATATCATTTAGTTGGAGTGACCACAGGCAGGCCACAGAAAAATTTGGAATGTCCCTCTAGAAATTCAGATGGTACTAAGGAATAGTAGGAACAATGAAGTACCATGTCTACTGTCTCTTATCTACCCACCACCCTAAAGACAGGGAGAGGAGGTAGAGGAAGCAGTGATCACTGGATCATAATGTAGAATACCTACAATTTTAAGGGCTGTGGTTTTAAAAGCACAATAACTTTCTGGTGCCAAAAACTGAAATTCTTCCCAAATTTAATGAAAGACATAAAGATTCACATCCAAGACATTCAACAAACTCCAAACAGGATAAACCCAGATAGACCCATACTGTGGCATATTATAATCAAACTATCAAATGTCAAAGATAAAGAGAGAATTCTGAAAGTCACAAGAAAAAAACAATGTGTCATGTACAAAGGAGCCTCAATAAGATTAAGTGTCAATTTCTCATTGGTAACCATGGAAAAAGAGGGCAATGGAATGACATACTTAAAGTGCTGAAAGCAAAAAATTGTCAACCAAGAATTCTATATCCAGGAAAACTGTCTTTCAAAAATGAAGGAGCGATTAAAACAGTCCCAGATAAACAAAAGTTAAAGTTTGTCACCACTAGACCAGCCCTACAGAAGATGCTAAAGCCCGATCTGCAGCTTGAAAGGAAATGGCAAAAGACAATAGATCAAAGCCGTATGAAGATCTCTGGTGAGGGTAATGACATGGGTAAATATAAATGCCAGGACTATTTAATTTTTGGTATTGCAACTCCACTTTTTACTTTCTACAGGATCTAAAAGGCAAATGTATGAAATGTGATGATAAATCAGTGGTTTTGGACTCATGTATAAACATATAATTTGTAACAAGAACTACATAAAGGTGGAGAGATGAATGGGTATAGGAACATAGTTTGCATACACTAATAAAGTTAAGTTTGGTATCAAAGCAAACGCAATGCTATAGATTTAAGATGTTAAATTTAAGCCCCATGGTAACTACAAAGAAAATAGTAGAAAATACACAAGCTCATAGAGACAGAAATTAGTGTACATATTGCTAGTGATGGGAGGCTGGGAGAGAGGGGGTAGTTAATGCATAATGGATATAGGGTTTCTGTTTGGGAAGATGGGAAAGTTTTAGTGATGGAAGGTGGTGAGGGTACTGCAATATTGAGTTGTATGCTTGGGAGTGAGATGGGAAAGTTTATGTTGCATATATGTTCCAATTAAAAAAAAAAAAGATCAAGGAAAGAGAGAATGAAAATTAATTGTAACACATGATCCTGGATGGACTCTAGCAAGGGAGGGAGGGAGAAAAGGCTCTAAGAGACATTATGAAGACACAAAAAATTGGAACATAGAATATAAGCTTCATATATAAGTAAATATTCTTGTTCTTAGGAAAAATGTGCATGGGCAGAATTAAAGTGCTCAAGGAGCATGATATATATATATACAATCTATACTCAAGTATTCAGAAAATGGACTGATAAATTGACAAACAGATGGGTAGACAGAATGATATGGCAAATGTGGCAAAATGTTGAAATTGGTGGATCTGGGGTATCAGGGGAGGTAGGAGTATGTTGGGGTTCTCTGTATAGGGTTTGTGTTATTTTATTTATTTTTTAATATTTTTTAAATTAGAGAAGTTGTGAGCTTACAAAACAATCATGCATAATGTGCAGAATTCCCATACATCACCCCGCCATCAACATCTTACATTGTTGTGGAACATTTGTTATAGATTATGAGGGAACATCATCAGACTACTACCACTAACTGTGGCCAATAGCTTACGTTTGGTATATATTTTCCATATATCCCCTATCATTAACACCATATGGGTTTGATTATTTTTATAACTGTCTAGTAAGCTTGAATGTATTGGAAAAAAAAAAAGAAGAAGAGTGCATCCCAAGAGCAAAGGAACTACAGATTTTGTGAAGGGGAGGTCAAGATAACAAATAAGAAGCAAAGTCATAGACTTTAAGAAAGCTCATTCTCCTGGCCATCTCCTAAATCACTGTTCAATAACGGTTATCCCCAATCAAAGGAAAATCAAAGGTAATTATGCCTTATGCCTAGGCATTACAAAAAAGGGGGAAATAAAGGATAAAAGAATGAAAGGAACATCAGTCAAAGGCAGAAGGACATTCATAACAAGAGATATTTTCCAAAGTAACATGAAGAGTTAAGAAAAATAATTTTCAATAGCCCCAAAGAAAATTGAAAAAACACATTTTCCCTACCTAAAAGATTTCCAATATCCTTTAGAGTTCTTACTGATGAGAACAGAACAAATGGAACAGAAAATATATTTAAATCTATAATAGAAAAAAGCTTTCACATACATGGGGATTGGGATGGAAAATAGAAGAGAAACTCTTCACTGAATACATTTTTAGACTTTTAATCCCTATTTCACTGAATACATTTTTAGACTTTTAATCCCTATTTCAAAACTTACTGCAAAACTACAGAAATCAAAACAGTGTGATACTCAAGATTGTTTTGTAAGTTCACAACTTCTCTAAAAAAAATATATATATGTACACAAAACAAGAACAACAACAACAACAACAAAAAACCAGTGTGGTACTGGCATAAAAGATAGACATATAGAACAATGGAACAGAACCGAGAGTCCAGAAATAAACCCATGCATCTATGGCCAATTGCCCAGCGAATGGACACGAAACAGCAAAAATGGGGAAGGGGGTTTTTAAAATGGATAAAGTAAAATAAATAAATCTTTTAAAAAAAAAAGAGCAGATACATGTATCTTGAGAGTACCTGGTTGAATGGGTGGCTACCAGAAGCAATGTCTTGAAGAATTTTGGGAGAGTCTCCTAGGTGGTCATATCTGTAAGTCAAATCCACTGGACTGCCTATGAGTGCCACTTTTAAGTCATTATGAAGCCAGCTAAAATAAAAACAACAAAGTTGGTATACCTAAATAAGTTAGCAGTTATTGGTCTCAAGCACTCACAGGACATTTAACTTTAATGCATACATTTTACTGTATACCTTTCAAAATAAAGTGTTGCAAAATATATGCCAAGGCAATTCAATGAATTAATTTGCTGTATAGGAATGTTAACTATAAGCCAGCTACAAAGTCTTATTTTATTACTATTTTATCATTATTGGTTATTTTATAATAATTGATGTGTAGGTTTTATTTTGCAGTATTTACATGGGAGGGTCAGTTATCTCTTAATTACCTATTAAGACAATTATATAAAGTTCATGAAAATACACTGTTATTCATATCAACTTCTATTGCAGGGAACTATGGTTCTAGCTCTTCCAAAATTACGGGAGTGGATTTGGCTCAAGTGGTTAAGTGCCCACCTTCCACATGGGAGGTCCCGGGTTCAGTTCCCAGTGCCTCCTGAAAAAACAAAAACAACAAACAAAACAAACAAAATAACCTACTCAGGGAAGCCGATGTGGCTCAGTTGTTGAGCACTGGCTTCCCACATACAAGGTCCTGGGTTCAATCCCCGGCCCCCAGTACCTCAAAAAAAAAGTTGTATGTGTGGTGATCATATATTACACTTTGTCAGGGTACTGTTGGTGTACACCTGTTATCCTGGAGTAATTACTAACTCTGCCTTTTACTTTCAAAAGTGTCCCAATAAATTATATTGTCATCCTTTTCATAAGTCACTAAGGTATAAATAATAAAGATGGAGAGGCAGTCTACAAAATAACAGGCTTCAAAAAATGTCAGAAAACAGGGGGGGATGATTAAAAAGTCACAACACTAATTGCATTGTGACTCCAAAGTGGATCATGGACCAGAAATTAAATTGCTATAAAAGATATTATAGGAAAATTGTTGAAATTTGAATATAAACTGTGGATTAGACTATAATATTGTCCAATACTAAACTTCTTGATTATATAAGAGAATGTCTTTGTTCTTAGGAAATCTACACTGAGAGATAAAGGGGCATGTCTGCAACTTACTCTCAAATGACTGAGAAAATTACATTCACATACATATAATGCAGAGAGAGAATAACAATGTAAATGTGGCAAAATGTTAACAATTTATGAATCTGGGTGAAGGGTATAAAAATAACATTTCAAGCAACTCTTTTATAATTTTTGAATTATTTCAAAGGAAAAGCTAACAAATACATAAAAGCTCAATGGGTAGGAGCTTATTAGAAATTGCCCTCTAATTATCTTTTGGAGTCTTGCTCCCACTAATACTATAACAAATCATATATAAAACAGAAAAAATTACATGATGTTTTTAAATTCCTGAATAAATATTACTAACCTCTTTCGAATTCTAGCATTAAATAGTGGAGCCTCAAAACGTGGATTTGTACCAACCAGAAGGACAACGTCTGCCTCTTCCACACCAGCAATTGTAGTATTTAGAAGATAATTGGAACGTAAATCTGTGCTAGAAATACAATATATAAAATGTACATTTATTTAAAATCAATACGTACCAAGAATCTGTGGAATTGTCTCATGTCATCTAATTCATAGCTCTCCTAGGCAAAAAATTTTTTATGTATATAATTATATTACATCAAATCTCAGATACTTATTAATAAATGGATTCTCCTACCTCCTATAGCTCCTGGTTTGATTTTAATCTATATGCAAATATAATTGGTGGGTATGTTGGAGAATTCCGATTGTCGCATTTAAGTCATTGATGCCACAAATATGGTTAATTTATACACAATTTGTAAACAAAGGAAAAAGAAAGCCTAGATCATAGTTTCATATTTCTCACCCAGCTCCTGCAGTGGGAAAGACCTCTTCGGTGCATAAGGTGTCAGAGTCCACTCTATTAAGCAAATCTTTGAGAGCTATTAGGGCTTCTGCATCCACCAAGCCACCTGCAATTGCTGCTACATCCTTGCCTTGAAAACTCTGCAACTAGAAATGGATGAAAATGATAGAACCAAGAAACCAACATTCAGAAAAGACCACGATGAACTGTTCAGAAAATGAAACAATAATCATTTCCAAGCATGAAAAAGGTAACAGACTTCTGACTAAAATTTAATATTTAGGAAGAAAGGGGCTCAAAATTACACACACCTCTTATGTGATCTGTCTATACCCTGCACAACCACCCATAGCACCATATGATAACTGCCTAACTATACATCTTTCTTTCCCACAAGATTGGGGGCGTGGAGGTGGGAAGAAACATGTATCAGTGGTCTTTATTTCACCACAGGACATCTGGCATATAGTTCTCAATCAATGTTAAATAAAAGGAGATTAATCATAATCTTGGTAAGAAGAAAGAAACAAAGAGAAACATATCTCCCCTCTTCCCTACAAAGAAAACCACTGAAAATCACAAATACTATGTATTCTATATTTCAATTCTTTACCATTCCAGCTACACGAGAGAGTGCATCCTCCCAGGAGGTATAGGTTAAAAGCCCCTTTTCGTTTCTGACCATCGGCTCGGTAAGTCTTTGACGTTTTAGCCCATCATAGGCAAATCTAGATAACAGAAATTAGACCATTTGTGGAATCTCTCTAAAGAGGCAACTATAATTTTCAATTTTAAAGGCCACAAGAAATGTTATTTAAATATAGCATTGGTTAAGGGGTCATACAGGATAGTAAATACCTAGACATAAATAACTTATCCATATTTGTTTGGAGACAGACTAATACATTGTTTCTTATGAACAACACCTGAAACTAAAATGCCATCTAAAAAAGTCTGGTTTTAATTCATTTTCAGAAAGTTGAACAATCGTAAAATTATGATACAAACAAATCTAATAGCCAAAAACACAAAATCATATTTTATTTATATGTGAGTACTTCTAGATATTTTACCAAAATTACACTGTGTAAACTCTTAGAGTCTACCTTTTTTCTCCAATGAATAAACTGAAACAGACTGAGAAATATCTTAATCTACTTCAGTTTCTCCAACTGAGAGGAAAAAGATCCTTCTCAGAGTTAATATTAACAGGTTGACTGAGGACTACTAATCTCCCAGTTTTGTCCGATTCTTCATATAAGCAGTCCAAATTTCAATAGTCCCTATTCATTTAAATTTGCAAATTTAAAAGATAGTTCTTTAAAATTAAATTTAAAATAAAACACCTTTAAATCAACTGTAAAAGTTAAGGAAAAACAATAAACATATACCTAGTTTTATCAGAGATCCACTCTTCATTGATGTCCTCATGCATCCTTGGCAAAATCCTCATTACCTCTCCAGTTCTTGTGCTTACCACAATATTACTTCCAACTGCATCCATTACATCAATGGATTCTGTCTTTCTGAGAAAACGCAGAAAAAAACACATATATTTTATTATGTTAATTTTGAGAATAAGTACAAAATTTCTGATACTTGGTTTACTAAGGAAAAAAATTACAACTACTTCCCTTTCTGAATTTCTAAAAATAACAGAGTTCAGAGAATTAGCAATAAAAATATTCACACATATCTGAAGATATTACATAAATTCCTAATGCAGAAATGAAGCCTTGAAAACTGCTACCTGACTAAGAAGTCAGTTTGAAGGGGTTTCAACTGGCCAAATCTGGGGCAGTTTGAATATCAAAATAAATATTGAGTGGGGTGGGACTTCTGGTCATGGCTGGGTGAAGACTTCAGCAAATCCTTCCTCCAGAAAGCAAAATCAAAGCTAGACAAAATTGAGGAAATCAGCACTCTGGAAATTTATCAAAGACATACTAAGAAATGTTTTTGCAAGAAAATCTGCTGAACTTCTGGGACAGGAGAAATCTGTTCATCTGGGGTAGGGCCTCATCCCCAGTCCCTTGCCCCAGCTTAGCCTAAAGATTCTGCCTGTGAAGACGAGGAGCTTCTCTGCTGCACTTAAAGAAGATTCACTCAATTAGGAACAATGGGCAAAGTTGTCTGTGGAAGTGGTATTAAGGCAGTTGGAAAGCTGAGGAGACCTAAGGCTCTAGTAGCCTGAGATCGTAGTCATAGTTCGGGTAGGCATTGCCAGTTGAGGCTCCTTAGATGCGCACCTGAGACAAGAGCAGGACCAAGCTTTCACATACTTCTGGACAACACTGAGACTCAAAGGGCCCAGAAGAAAGTAAAAGCTGGACAGACTTTAAAACAGTCTGAAGTCTGAATGTGCTGCTCTACCAAACACAGATCCACTGGCAGAGGATGGAAACCATACTAGCTCAAAGTATTTGAGCACAACCTATGTCCCATTATTGTTGGACTACTATGCTAGTCCTAGAAATAGAAGGAAACTTCGACGCATGGTAAAGGGCAGATATGAAAAGCCCACAGCTAACGTCATACACAATGGCATAAGACTAAAAGGTTCCCCACCAGAATAAGAAACAAGACGAGCATGCCCACTGTCACACTGTTATTCAACAATGTACTGGAAGTTCTAGCCAGAGCAACTATAAGCAAGAAAAAGAAAGACAGGCATCCAAATTGGAAAGGAGGAAGTAAAACATTCCCTATTTGGCATAATGACATGATCCTATATATAAGAAAGCTTGAAAAATCCTCAACAAACCTACTAATAGCCAAATTCAGTAAAGTTCCATGAAAAGATGCTCAACATCATTAGCCATCAGGGAAATGCAAACAAAACAACAATGAGATACCATTTCACACCTACTATAATAGCTACTATTTAAACAACAAAAAACACCAAGTGTTGAACAAAATATGGTAATATATAAAATGGAATATAATTCAATCATAAAAAGGAATGCAGTTCCGATACATGTGACAACATGGATGATCCCTGAAGACATCACGTTGAGTGAAATAAGCAGGCACAAACCGACAAATATTGTATGGTCTCACTGTTATGAAATAATCAGAATTAGCAAATTCATAGTCAGAAACTATAATATAGCTTACCAGGAGCTAGAGTGGGGATAGGGAATAGAGAGTTAATGCTTAATTGGTACAGCATGTCAGTTTGCGATGATGGAAAAGTTCTGGCAATGGATGGTGATGATGGTAGCAAACACTTTGAATGTAATTACACCTCTGAAATATGTATTTGAATGTGGTTAAAAAAGTTGGAAATCTTATGGTATATATATGTTATTAGAATAACAATTAAAAAAAAACCTGAAAGACTATACAACACAAAGAATGAAGCTTAATGTAAGCTATGCACTGTAGTTAAGAGTATACTTATAATAATATTGTTTTATTAATTGTAATTAATGCAAGGTGTTAATAATAGGGAAAACCAGGTGCATAAAAGGGAGTATATAGGAACTACATATTTTCTGCATGATTTTTCTGTAAACCTATAACTTATTTCATAAAATAAAAAGAACAAAAAATTAAATATATAAATACAAAAACCAGAAAATTAAAATAAGTTCAAAGAACTAAAGAAAACCAAGTTTAAAGAATTAAAGGATTATTTGAACTATGTTTGCAATTTTAAACAAAGAAGTAAAGATAATTTCCTAAAAAAAAAAAAAAAAAAAAAAAAAAAAGAATTAAAGGGAAGTATGTTAACATGAATCAAGCAGAAATTTTTGATAAGCATATAGAAATTCTATAAAAGAACAAAAAGGAAATTCTGGAGTTGAAAAGTACAATGCCTGAAATAATAAACTCACTACAGGGGTTCAATGGCTTATCCAGGAGCGCAAAAGAAAGAATCAATTTGAAGATAGAGTAATAGAAACGATCCAATCTGAAGAATACGGAGAAAAAAGATTTAAGAAAAATTAAGTGTCTCAGAACCCTGTGGGACAACATTAAAGATACCAACATTATGTGTTATCGGGGGTCTTAAAAAGAAAGGAGAGAAATGGGCAGAAGAAATATTTGGAGAAATATTAATGACCAAAAATTCCCAAATTTGATGAAATCCTATTCACCTACAAATTCAAGTTCAATGAACTCCACGTAGTATAAATACAAAAAGATCCTACCTAGATACATCACAGTCAAATGTTGAAAGCCAAAGACAAGCAGAAAGTTTTTAAAGCAGCAAGATCTAAACTTATCACATACAGGGGATTGTCAATAAGATTAGTGGCTTACTTCTTGTCAGAAACCATGAATACCAGAAGGTGGTGGGATGACATATTCTAAATGTTGAAAGAAAAAAGGCCAACTAAGTTTTTTATATCCAGCAAAACTATCCTACAAAAATGAAGGTGAAATACAGTCCCATATAAATAAAAAAACAAAGAGAATTTTGTTGCTAGCAGACTTGCCTTAAAATAATTACTAAGGAAGTCCTTCAGGCTGAAAGGAATGACATCAGGCAGTAACTCAAATCCACAGAAAGAAATGTAAAGCACTGGAAAAGGTAAATGTGAACTAATATAAAAGCTTCTATATAAAACTGTCTATAAATACATTTGCATGTACTTACTGGGTATATTCCTTATTTGTTTCTCCATTTAAAAAAAATTAAACTTTTTTTTTTAAGTTATAGTTTTCCTTTTTTAAAAAGCTAAATTTAGAAGATTTGTTCTATTCAGTTTTCATAGTTTGAAAGCTGAAGATGAGGTAGAGAAGTTTTACCCACCCCAGCAATCTTAAGAGTTATTAAGGTATTATAATTATTTTGGAGCTCTCAGCTCTTTGGAGAATAAATTATTCTCAAGGAAGAATCGAAGATGCACAAAAATTTATGAATAGCAATGTTTACCACATATTTGTAATTATAAAAATAGAAACAAATTAAATGTACAATAAAGGGAGGCTACAAATTTAAAAATCAGAACTATTTTACTCTTTGGATAAACAAGTAAATTTAATACTTTTGTGACTAAGTACTTTGGGATTAATTTCCAAGAAAACTAAAATTAATTTGCACAGGTTAATCCTATCCTTTCAATCTAACTACTTATATTCTAGTAAAAGGATTTTACTTAAAGCAAACAAATAAAAGCTTAGCAGATGAAAGCAATTCGAACTTGGGAAGAAAAGGACCCTTACAATTCTTTTAATAGTAAGGAATTATGGTAAAACAAATTGTCAAAAAATACAAAGATGACTACCTTGTTTCCCAAGGTCGGGCAGTAAAGGCATAGGGCTTAGAAGTCAGGGCACCTACAGGGCAGATGTCAATGATATTCCCAGAAAGCTCAGACATGAACATCTTTTCAATATATGTGCCAACTTGCATATCATTTCCTCTGCCTGTTGTTCCCAAATCATCTACTCCTGCAATCTCACTAGCAAACCTGGAAGATAAAAATGTTCTGTCAAATGATCAAATCCAGCAAAATTACTCCTCTATGCATAATCACAAAGTGATAGTGATTTCAAAACAATAAAAAAATGAGTATATTTTCAATTGCAAGCATAGTGCCTGAATCAAAAATAATTTTTAAAATGTTTGCTTTTTTAACTGAAGCATAGCACACATACAGAAAACTCTACACATCATATGTGTACAGCTCAACAAGTTATCACTGCTTGCATATTTTGATTTTTAAATCCAACTGAAGTTGGTATTATCTAAAAGTGAACATCTTATTCCATTTACTTAGATCATGCAAAAAACTAAAAACATCCCTCTTCTATTACCAAACAAAAGTTGTCTTCCTTTCCAGTGTTGTAATTCCACCAAATTTTGTGAATAATAAATAAATATATAATTGATACTCCAGAAGAGAAAGAATAAAAAACATTACCTGATACAGCGAGTACACTGTATACATCTAGTCATGATGGTCTTTACCAATGGCCCAATGTTCTTGTCCTCCACAGCACGTTTCCCCTCTAAAAATCGGCTTCTATCACTTCCAAACATCATGGACTGGTCCTTAGGTAGATTATGAAAGAGTCAACCTAATGCTCCTAATGAAATTAAAACTTGAGAAAATCAAAATGATTTATGAAATCAGATTACATACCTGCAGATCACATTCACCTCCCTGGTCACAAATAGGACAGTCCAGTGGGTGGTTTGCTAATAAAAATTCCATCACCCCTTCTCTGTATGGAAAGCCATAATATATAAAATTACATAAATTTCTGGTATTCAAAATGGTTTACATAACAGCTATGTAAGTAATTTTCATAGATATATGCTCTCTTAGCTAGTATTAATTTTACATTCATTATAAAAAATTCCAATAATATCATTCTGAGAGTATTAATCATGCAATATAAAAAATACTTATAGAAGTCCAGAATAAAATGGCATTAGGGACCCTAGAAAATTGTGACTTAACAATACATAATTATAAAAAATTCCTGAATGGTCCTCAGAAAATATTTCCATTAATATAAAACCAAACACAAACAGTGCCTGTACAGTGAGAGATGCAATCACCCTGCCCAGCACACCACTCAATAATCTCAGCTCAGTAAGTCCGACTGTCTATCATAAGTTGAGCAAGTTATACAACGGGTTTTTACTGCTGATCCCACTCTTGGTTCAAGACCAAAATCCCTTCTAATGTCCGTAATGCACTTCCACTACCCTTAGCAGCTGAGCACACCAACAATTTAGGGTTTGATAATGAACTCCTAATCTCTGGGAAGGTCTAAATACTGAAATGTGCAATTTTCTGTTCTTTAAAGGTCACTACATGGAATAACAATAAAGTACCTGGCTTTCTTAGACTTCTCTGAGTTTGTCAGGATATTCCAACCCTTCATTACTGGCATGGCACAAGCAGCGACAACCTAGAATTTCAATGGAAAAATATGAAAAATTTTTCTCCCTTATCTTTAATTAAAAGCAAACCAATATATAAAAACATAAAATCATACAGTCGAAAATAAACAAAACATATTTTTTAAGACTGAATTTTAAAAAATTTCATTCATATTCATATTATGACTTAATCTGGCACTTTACATTTCTAATAAGAAATAACTACTTCTTAAATTGATTCTAATAGTCAATGAAATTTTTTATAAGAGGTTCAACAGCACATCCAGGAATTGTGCTTTGATCAGCAGGCACTACTGAATTAAAATTGTATAAGCCAAAATGCAATCAAAATGAAAGTGAATGTCTTTATTGCAACACTTTTCGCTAGTCAAAATGGGGTGGTGTTAACTAATGCAAGGTGTTAACGAAGGGTGGTATATGGGAATTCTGCACTTTATACAAGATTTTTATGTAAACTTACATCTCTAATTTTTAAAGAAATGGAGAGGCATAAGCAATTCCATATCCTACTTGTTTTATATATCACCATTTGGAAATACTGGCAGCTATAAGTCACCTTTAATTTTCTAAATCTATTACAATTATATGGCACTTGCATTTATAAAGCACTTTCATTGATGTGTTTCCACCTTTGAAATGAAGAGACTCAATCACACAAAAATTATACTTAAAGATAGAAGTAAAAATACAAGGCTAGATTCTAAATAAAGTTGGCTGCAAGATTTAAAGTTTTCTACCTTCTACAGCATTGTGTGGAATATAAGGTATCAAGTACCTTAGGAGCTTTCTCAATTTCAACAAGGCACATCCTGCAGTTTCCAGCGACAGATAACCTTTCATGATAACAGAAACGAGGGATCTGCATGCCAACCTTCTCACAGGCCTAGAAGACAAAATAAAAAAATAAAAAAATAAATTCTACATTAGAATCCCCTGACCTCACCACTATTACTGCCTAAATCCCAGGCAAAAATGAGGCCATCCCCTACCTATCTTATAACGACTATCTACAAATATCTATATCTTCACCCATTCTTATTTCAGTCTCTGAAAAGAATTCCCGCCTCTGCCCTTAATCCCAACCCTGTCTGCTCTGAAGTTGCCTCGCTAAGGATCCTCAGTATGCTCAAAATTTTTGTGTAATAAAACTGGATAAAGTATCCTCAAACTGTGCTAAAGATCTGACTCCACAAAGACACTCCCCTTGATCTCTGTCCTAGTGATTTTATACATGGACTTCCTCTATGCCTACCTACCCTTCTTTTAATTAGACATTCCATTTCACAATGTATTGCTGGCTACACTCTACTTCTTTCTTAAAACACCATATCCTTGGCTCTACAGACCCCAATTCAGGACCACACTCACATTGTAACTGAAGCTCTTCCCAGTTTCTGCTTGCCTAGAGAAGGGGGATTAGTTCTGGGGCCCTGTTCTACCAACTATCACTCCCTCCACTGCAAGTTCCTACTTTCAGCCTATAAATGTGCTCAAATTTCCTCTACAGTTAGTTCTTCCAACCTCAGCCCTCACTCTAAAGCAATCTCATCAATTTCCAACGCTTTCACTATTTAGTCAACAAAAATGTAGTAAGTGCTTCCTATGTGCTAGGTGCAGTGGGTATAGAAATGAACAAGACAGGCACTGTCCCAAATTTCATACTAGCTCACATTTCATGATTACATCCAAATCTTATCTGCAGCCCTGACAGTTCTCCACTTCTCCAAGCTCTAGACTCTTAAGCGGCATTTACATGTGTTCTATAAGCAGCTTAACCTCAAACTATTTCTGTCCCCTACTATATATCCCCAAATAAGCTAACAAAGCCAGAAAACCACACATAAACTCCAAAGTCCTAAGTCCTGTCTATCTAAATCTAACTTTTTGAATCTGTCCTCCTGTTTCCATTCCCATTGCCACTATCTTAACTTAGGCCCTTTCATTTCTTGCTCCACTAATATAAGATACTCTTTCCTTGTCATTCATTCTAGTTTTGCTATTCTTCAAACAATCATCTTCTTTTTTTTTTTTT
>JAQZBX010076526.1:0-14374 GCA_029593785.1 Cabassous unicinctus | reverse complement strand
AATTTGCAAGACTATTGTTTTTCTTAACTGTGTAGCAATAATCCTAAACTAGTTAGGTTAGTAGTTAAATCATAATTTACAATAAACAGGCCGTTGTTTTTATATGCAGGTAGACAATTAAAAAGGAAAAGCATCATTGTAAAACATTATGATTAAGCTGTTGGGAGAAATAGAGGCCTTGATGATATTTGGGGGGACTATGCCTGTCTTAGGTCAGGACCGTGCTAAACGGCTGCTGGATCTTACCCGTCATTGGGAACCATGGCAGCAATTGGCCAGGCCCCTGTCTTAGGTTGACCCAGCGGCTTTGCCACAGAGAGGGAGGGTCCAGTTGCCCGTTATTGACTAACCAGTCCAGCGCCCGATGAGGCATATTTCTCAAGGAGCTTAAAAATAGCCTTTGTAAGAGTATAAACAGGGTGAAATTAGGCCCCAAGTCCTGAAGTGCTTAGTCCTCCTCCACAAGTCGGGTATCCTTGATCCCTTCTTGACCAGCCACGGACCTTGTCTCGTAGTCGATCTTGACTAGAGCTAAGCACCTCCGTTGATGGCCGCCACAGAAGAGCATTGAAATCTTTATGCTACATCAAAGAAGCCAGTCAGAAAGGTGAGAATAGGAAAATATAGAGAAAGAAAATGGATTATTGGTTGTTTAAGTCTGAGAGAGAATAAAGTATTAAGAGGCACAGCATAAAATTTCATTTTTCAACTAATAAGCTTTTTTAAAAAGCTTTTTTATGTTTACAGAGAAATTGAGCAGAATTTGTAGATAATTCCCATATACCTCTTCTCCTCCTACATATATTCCTTATTATTAGCATCTTGCAAAAGTATGGCTAGTTTGTCCAGTTCATGGAAAAATATTGATATGTTACTCAACAAAAATCCACAGGTTACATGATGTTTCCCTCTGTGTTGCACATTTCTATGGGTTTTGCCAAATACATAATATCATGTATCCACCACTAAATTATCTTATAAAATATATTCACTGTTTAATCTGTGCTACATCTATATGTCCACCTCCACCCCAAACCACTGGCAACCACCAGTATTCAATGGTATTTCTAGTTTAAGCTTTTCCTAAATGTCATATAGTTGGAATTGCATAGCATGTGGCTTTTCATATTTAATTATTTCACTCAGCAATATGTATTTATGATTCTTCCATGATTTTTGTGGCTTGATATTTCCTTTCTTTTTATTGTTGAATAATGCTAATACTACTCCATTTAATGGAAGTACCAAAGTATGTTTATCTATTAATCTCTTTAAAGATACCTTGGTTGCTTCCAATTTACATTACTAGCAATGCTTCTATAAACATTAGTTGTTCAGACTTCTTGATGGACATAAATTTTCAAGTCATTTTGAAAATCTTAAGAATATGATTGCTTGTTTAGTGAGTTAAGAAACTACCAGGTTCTTCCAAATTGCCAGTAACATTTTGCTTTCCCACCAGCAATAAATGAGAGTTCCTGCTTATCCACATTTTTCCATCATTTGGCTTTGTCATTGTAGGGATTTTTGTGTTCTGAGGTGAAGGAAAAGCTCCAAAATAGTCAGTGGAGTTGATTGTATGGATCTGTCAATATACCAAAAATCATTGAATTGCTCACTTTAACAGTATGGATTTATTATTTGTGAGTTATATCTCAATGATGTTCTCTAATATGGCAATACAATTCTATGAGAAAGAAGTGTATTGTAAAGTAAAATTTTTATAAAAGGAAATTAACAAATGTTGGACATGATGTGAAGAAATTGGGACAATAATTTTATTCTGATAGGAATGTAAAAGAGTGAAGCTACTATGGATAGCATTTTAGTGTTTGTCCAAAATTAATTTTGGAATTGCCAAGTGCTCAAGAAATCCCACTCACAGTTATATAGCCCAAAATATTAAAAACAGATACAAAGACATACTTTTACATGAATGTTTATAGAAGTACTATTCTAAATAGACAAAAGTTGTAAACAACCCCAATGTCCATCAATAGATGAATGGATAAATGAAATGTGGCATAACCACAATAGGAAATATTATTCTGCAATAAAAACTAATGATGTAATGAAATATGTTACAACATGGCTGAATTTAAAGTATAAGTGAAAGAAGCCCGATGGAAAAGATAACATATTGCATGGTTCCATTTCTATGAAATATTCCAAAGAGGTAAAACCATTGATGCAGAAAGCAAAATAGTGGTTGGCAGGGGTGGGGAGAAGGAGGGCTATGAAATGGGTGATTAACTGGTACAAGGCTACCTTTGACATAATCAAACTATTTTGAAACCAGACAGGTGATGATTGTAAAACATTATGAATGTACTAAATGCCAATGAATTCTACACTGTAAAATTATTAACTATATGTTATGTGAATTTTACCACAAATTAAAAAAAAAAATCTTGTAAATAATAATTGACTTAAAATATATTTATACATGATCAAAGTAAGTTGTTTTGTAAATCAGTCATATTTAATGGGAAATTTTGTTGTCTAAGGGAATTTATTAAAACAAATTTAAGCATTTTTTGTAAGCACTATTGTGAACAGCAGGTATTTTGAAGTGGCATTCGAAAGAAGATAACTTTGAAGATATTATGTTCATGGTGTTATATGATTACCTCATTTATTAATCAGAAGTTATTTTGTAACAGTTCAGAAAGTCATAAGCCCAAATTTGGTTTTGTCTGAAACCCATGTTTCAGCCAGAAGGGCCACACTCCAACTAGAATTGTAAGGAGAAATCCATTTCCTTTTCCAGGCTCTTAAGCTTCAGTATTTACATTTTTCAGCTTCTGGTAGCTGCCAGAATTCCTTGGATCTTGATCCCTTTCAACATCTTAAAAGTCTACAGTATAAGGTCTGGAAATCTCTCTGCTGTGATTGTTATATAATGTTTCTTCTTCTGTGTATTCAAGTCTATCTCTAACCCCCTCTTGTAAGTACACTTGTATTGCAGTTAGTTACCACTGGTATAGTCCAGAATAACACCATGATCTCAACATCTTTATCTTGATCACATTTACAAAGGCCCTTTTCCTATATTAGGTAAATCCCTTATCTAAGGGATTAAGACGAATATTTTGGATATTTTGGATGATCATGAGGCCATTATTCAGTCTTCCACATTCCATGAATCATTTCCCCCCTGGAAACTGTAATCTACTATAAAAAGTGTTTGGGTGTGAGGTTTAAGCCTTGCCTTGGGCCTCACTTTTAACACAGGTGTCAAAAAATGAAGTACTTATTTGCCCAATTTGCATGTTTTTAATCAGTCATGGATACTCAAATTATAGAGCTTCAGCTCCTTGAACTTAGACTGGCAGTGGCTGTAATACTACCTGCTTCTGTTGGGTAGGGAGGGAAAATAAGCACCTTACTCAGTCCCTCATACGTCTCCCAGAGAGAACTACCTGTTTCTTCCAGATAGAGAATAGGATGTCAGATCTTTGGCTATGCTTCTCTTTCCACATCACCCTGTCTAGACTGTATTGTAGCCAATAAAGAAAGCCAAGACACTCACTTCTACATGTAGTAACAGTTCATGTAGTTCTCAAGTCACTATGGTCCTCAATGTCTTTCAGTTTTTAAATTCTTTCCATATGTGTTTATTTCCATTATTATTTCCAAATATATTATATACAAGTGAGAGAACTAAGGGAAATGGAGCTAATTACTATTGCCTTAACCTGAAGAAACTTCTCACATGAGAAATCAATTTTTCTATGTGAGTAGAACTTCCTGACTCAAATAAGTCATGCACATGATGCTTAATTCCTATTGTTGATTGAACCCAAGTAGCTGTGATCAGAATAAGGCACAGGGAATGAATAATAAAAAAATACTTTCACAACCTTTTTTATTTATTGAATCCAGCCTCCATAGGCCAGGTAGTCAAAGAAGAAAAAAGAGACATGCTTCATATTCATCTATAGGACTTGTACTTAGAGTAGCCACAACACATTCAGGTATCAAGTAACTTACTGAAAAAATTTAGGTAGGTTGTGAACATAGGAGATAGAGGTGGGTAATAGAGCACAATGTTCTAGTGAGGAGGCAGGTATCATTAGGAGAGTTCAAAGAAATCAGTGCTACAGTTATTCATGTTAAGGACAAAGTTAATTATAGAACACTGTGGAACTCTGAGCATGGAAATGTCCAGAATCCTAAGTCATGCTAGAATCCCACACATTTTATTTTTGATGTTTATTTCTGTTTCATTTCTACTAGGACATAAATGCTGTGAAGGTGGAAACATTGTATATGTTACCACATACTCACTGGAATAAATCAAGTTCTGAAACATATGAAAACCTTGATAAGTATAAGATATTGAAATAATTTATCTGAAAAGGACCCAAAATTGTCATATAGCTCCTGTCTTTACCCTAGCCAACACTCATCCATATTTAGCTTCCAACATGGGCACAATCCCTGGGGATATCTTTCTTTTTCCAAGTCATTTGAATATTAGTGGCATTTATTCTACACCAAGAGTGGGAATTTGGATGGAAACAAAAAATGAATTAAGAAAGATCAGTATTATGTTAATGAATGAATGAGGATGTGTACCCCCTATTAGTTCTAATTCATTTTTGAAAATTAGGACTTCTTCTTATCTAAAATGATCTTCCACCTGCTCATCCCCTGAGATATCTCTGCATTTTTGCCACAAGCCACATAGCAACTAATTTCTATTGTAGGGTAGATCCCATTCCTTTACTCAATATTGTGGAAATTTTTCATTCCCAGCTACCCAAAGTATTATTTTTCTTTCTCATATTTAAATTAAATCACATTCCATTTAACTTATTAGAGCAAGAACATCATTTCAAAGGAGGAAATATATGCACCATCAGGCATTACTGGAAAGTAATCTGCTTATGTAAACATATTCTATTAAGCACATACAAATTAACAATATGTGATCAATATGGGACTTCATTTTGTATTGTGCATCTTTCAGTTAAAACTCAATGTTGTTTCCTGACTCACCCCAGTCATTATAATTTAGTTTAATGTTGAATAAAAAATAGAAGCTGAACCATTTTAAGGAGCTCAGCTTAAATGTTCTCAAGTCCACTAGAGTCATAGAGTTCTTCTAAGTGTAATTCACTTATATTTTTTAAGGTTAAATTACTAATAAAGGCAATTTGCATTGATGACATTGACATAGAATTATACTCCTGTGTAGATGCTATCATTTATTTAAACAATAGAACTGTGGTTGAAGAATCTTCTGAATTCATTACATTTATATTATGAGACTTACTTTTCATGTTGTTGAAGGGTAGATTATTGACTGAAGTCTCTCTCACATAGATGACATTCATACATTTTCCACCAGGTGTGAGTGGTCTCATGTTTTCTAAGGTGAGGACTTTGACTGAAGGATTTCCCACATAGAAAGCATTCATATGGTTTTTCTCCAGTGTGAGTTCACTCAAGTACTTTCAGGACAGAACTTTTACTGAAGGCTTTCCCACAAAGATTACATTCATAAAATTTCACTCCATTGTGAGTTCTGACATGTTCTCTAAGGGTAGAACTTTGAAAGAAGGCTTTCTCACATTGATGACTTTCATAAGGTTTCTCTCCAGTGTAAGTTCCCTCATGTTGTCTAAGGATAGAACTTCGACTGAGAGCTTTCCCACATAGATGGCATTCATAAAGTTTTTCTCCCATGTAAATTCTTTCATGTTCACTAAGGGCTAAAATATAACTGAAGGCTTTCCCACATTGATGGCATTCATAAGGTTTCTCTCCAGTGTGAATTCTTTCATATACTCTAAGGGTATAACTTCGACTGAAGGCTTTCCCACATAGATGACACTCATAAAGTTTCTCTCCAGTGTGAGTTCTCTCATGTTGTCTAAAGGTCAAAATTTGACTGAAGGCTTTCCCACATAGATGGCATTCATATGGTTTCTCTCCAGTGTGAGTTCTTTCATGTTGTCTCAGGGCAGAAATGTTTCTGAAAGCTCTCCCATTGATGACATTGATAAGGTTTCTCTCCAGAGTGAATTCTTTCATGTAGTTTAAGGTTAGAAATATGAGTAAATGATTTACAACATAGACAGCAATTATATGACTTACTTTTAGTGTGATTTGTGTACATTGATTGAAAGATAGCTCATCACTGGGGATTTCATAAAATTGTTCTCTGATATAGGATTTCATTCCCACCTATTGAGTTATTGTTTGACTGTGAATGAAATTTTGTCCCAAATCATTATATTCAAAGGGATCTTCAAGAGTGTGAGAACTCTGCTGTTGGGAAGAAGAAGAGAGACTGTTAAAAGTTCACTCACCAATATTCAAGTCAATTCTTTATGTGTGAATTATAGACTAATCATTCAGTGAGTATCCACTTTAAAATTTTCACATTTTCTACATTAACACGTTGTATCATTCTCTTGCATGAACATATTTTGTTTTCTGTATCATCTTAATTTCAGAGCTATTTAATTAGTTTTGAAAACTTCATTATATTACAAAAATTTGGTACATACCCATGTTTATACAATTATCCTTTTATGGTACCTCATTTTATGGTTTTGAGGTTAAATGAATATTACCCTCAATTTAAACTTTCCAAAACTTTTTTGCTGGAACTGTACTCAATCATTCCTTTAATTACAGTAAGGTGATTGTTCTGAATTCCTTACTTATTCTTTTATGAGGTCTCTATACAGATGACCAGTGTTCATACCCATGAAACTTACCATTGATAAGGTGATGGATGTTTCTCTCCTGCAGATATGTTGCATGGGCATAATTTCTTGTGTTTTAAGGTAAGATTCCCTGCCTGAAATGATTGGGGAAAATAAACCATATTGATAAAGCAGCATTAACAGAATGAAAAATTTGAAAAACCCCAATGCGGATGTTAAGTATTTCAAATATTGTCAATTAGATAGGGAAAGAATGCCAAATTAAGGTTTATTTATAATTAAGACAGAATATTGTGGAATTAAAGTGAGGATAGTCTTCAAAGAGGAGGATCATGGCAAGGGCATTATGTGAAAATTTAACTGCAATTTGTATATTAATATTCCTTTCCCTAAAGCCAAAGACAATGCAGATGGATAGAATAATAGTGATTAATACATGAGGAATAATAACAAGATTTGAGGATTTATTGCCCTTTTTTGTTGCCAACATTTAAGAGAATGGCACTCACTTATAGGAATTTTTCATTGATATTTCCATGGATCTACTAATTTTTCCCCAATCTCCTTTTCATACAAAAGTACAGGTTCCTGGAGCACACCTGATCTCTGGTCTTGGAGAAATCCTAACACTTCTTTCCACAGTTCTTCTCCTTGCTCCAACTGAGAAATCACATCTGATTTGCTGAGTTGACACCCTGTTTATGGGAAAGAGATACAATAGATTTTGTATTATTTGCTTGTAATTGTGCATTGACTTCAAGTGCAGGACAGGCTAAGAAGAAGAATAAAGAAAACATTGAAGGTTAGCTAAGAGAAGCACACAATGAATACAGGATATTGACAATACTTCAACAGCAAAAGATGCTGGGCCATTTGCCATAAGAAGTAAAGATCTATATTCACTGAGGACCATGCTCAAGTTCAAATACTGCAGTACCTTCACTCTTTCCAATAAAGTAAAAATTGTTTCCTTAGTGGTTGTAAAATATTTTAAAATATAAGGTAAACCAAAAATAAATATTAGTTATATATGGAAATATGTATGTCTGTTATTTTTCTATTTAGGGTGAAATACATATTTTGTCCCTGAAGCATAGCAAATATTTAGATAATATTTAATCAATGTATATATCCATTAAATAACATACATTGAGTTCTCAGAACATTTCTCAGTATTGGAAATTGAGTAGTAATAATTGCATGAAATTTTAATCGGAAAGTTTAGATTCCACTGGTGTAAAAATAATGATAAATAAAAAGTGAAGAATTAAATTTCTTCTAGATAGTTTTAAGTGTTATGAAAGAATAAGGGTAGTGATTGGAGTATCATATGAGGAAGCTCTTCCAGATACTTGTTGGATAAAGAATAAAGGAGATAGATTAGACAGAAAGACAATCATATGGATAAGTATAATGATAGTTAATAAATAAATAATGAATTTTGTGAGATTCAACAATGGAAACCAGATTATCAATAGTCTTCAGCATAACCTCTCTGAACATCTTTCTCTGGAATGTGTCCATCATGCTCCACTCTTCCTGGGTGAAGTCTATAGCTACATCTTTGAAGGTCACTGTTTCCTTAAACAACACAGACATTCAAATTCAGACAGGGTTTTACCACCAAAGTCACAGAAAAATAATTTTGAGGGTAGAACTGAGGAATGGAAGATCTATGTGAACAGAAAGCTCAAATTATATTTGTGGTTCCTGTCAGATCATTCTACATGCTGACCTGGCATCTATATAGCAGATATACTTGCAGAGACTTTCACAAACTGAATACATAAAGCTTCATTATGTAACTTATGTAACATTATGTAACATATGTAACTTTATGAAGACAATATCAGATGAGTCGCAGTGAGATATAAATTGGCTATTGCATAACAAATTGTTATTTATGATTTTAAGATGGTGATTATAAAATTTGCACTTCTGTAATCATAATAAAAGAACTCTTCTCCAATTTCATATAAATCTACAGACTCATCATCATGGAAGCAACATCTGTTATCTGATCCTCTATAGCCATGACTGGGGTTTGTTTATTCCAAACCCATGCAAAGACCTCCATTTATCCATCTGTGAAATGGTTTAAGAAACTGTTATGTGTTTGGAGAGATAAATGATCTAATTTGTAAAGTGCTTCCTGCATAACAAACATTGATTAAGTACAAGGTAAAGATCTATTATTCATTTTTTAAAAAAGCAGAAAATCATGCAGCAATGTATAGCATTTTGCAGAACATCACTGGCTATATAAAAATCTTAGGATGGTTATGTTCTTCCTCATTCATCTTTATAAAACTCAGGTGTTCATTATAAGATATAAGGTTAGGTAGGCCAATAGCATAAGCAGGGACCTCTTGAAATCCTATACTGACTTACAATCTTAACATGACTTCTCCTGGTTCTAGGAGGCAATACTCAGTTTTACCATGCACCTTCAAATCCAAATTTTCATAGAGTTAGCCTCTTTATGTGTTCTGTTCCTTCCAGCTCTTCAAAAATTTTCACAGGACCTACAATTTTACTTAAATAGTAAACTATTTTCCTCTATGAACAGCCAAAGTCAACTGAAATAAATGCTTTATTCACCTTCTTTCACTTATCAAATTTGCATAAAGGTTAATTACAAAGAGGGAAATGGTTGATTAGGGATAAGGTGTTGATGAGAATTTCAAACAACTTTTCAAAATGCAAAAATACATTCTTTCTATGTATACTTTAAGATGTTTACTATTGGAGCAAATAAAGTATTTTCATTGCATTTTCTGGCATAACCCTTTCTTGTGCTCCTCTGAATATGAAACAACACTTACCTTTGTGCCTTTAACACTGGATTGACTGAACTCACCTAAAACATCTATGTCCCCTTTGGACTATCAAGCTGTGCTCTTACTCACCTCTATCACATGTTGTCACCACAATCCTAAACACATTACTACCACATACAATGTTAAAGAGGGAATTATTTCCCCACCAAGTACAGGGGCTCCAACTCTTATCTGAATACAAAGACTTGAGGCTGAAAAAAAGTAACATAAATATTGGAAAGGACATTGATTCTTAGTTCTTGACACACAACAATTATCTCAAGGTCTTGGGCACACTTACATGGTTCTCAGTTCTTTGAATATCTACTGTTTGCACTTAGAATATTCAGAGTAATAGGAGAAATCTGCTCATGGTCTGGCAATAGGGATGTAATTTCAGTAGAAATAGCAATTCTTCACTCACCAATGGATGCATTGTCAATAGTCAGGTCGTGAGATGTATTCCTCTGATTTCTCACTCTAAGACAAGCTGAAAAAGCAGGAAATGCTGAGGATGGAGAAAGAAGCCATAAGATTCAGACTTGTCCACAATTTCCAGAGCCACCACTCATGAATACTCAAATATTCATCTGGAAGTATCCCAGCAACCCAGCAACAGAAACATGTAGCCTGCATCAGCAAAACAGGGGGCACACTCTGATCTGCCAGTGTCATAAATGTTAGGACAATGGCTACTGTTACTAAATATAAAATATTTATACAGAGATATTACATGTCTGAACATGAAAACCATTGAATTTTATATGTTAAATAGCCCATAGTTTTCTGATGTTAAATTCTCTCCCTAATTCCAAAACATATGTGTCACTAACTCATGCCACATGTGGATTTTTGTTTCCACCAACAGATGAACACTACAGACTTTCTCTTACTTAAGTATTACTGGCTCATGAACTGGCTATGTTTCTCCAATATCCCTCCCAATCGTCTGGACACTTAATTACTGCTCTACCCCCAGTCCTGGCCACATCAATGATCAGAGGCCACAACCTGTAATTACAACCAACTTTATTTGGTTATTCACCTGATTACTCATCATGCCCATATTCACCAGCATCCAGTGTGTTTATACTGAATCTATCCTGACTCTATCCTCATTATTACTGTATAGTTTAACCCACATTTACTCATTTCAACAGATACTTATAAAGACCATGATTTTAAGTTTTTCTTATGAGCATCTTACTATAGTTACATCTACCAATAAACATGCAACATACCTATATTTTTCTACAATTGCAACTGACATGGCATGAGACTAGGATATCGCTTGTGGTGTAAAAACAGAGTCGCAACTCCTAGTGGCTATCAAATATATCTGGCAACTCTACTGTCTTGGTAAATAAATCATCCTCCCACTCTCCACAATTACTTTGAATCTTCTCCATGTATTTGAAGTTCACACACTCTCACAGAGCCTATCACTTTTAAAAGATTGAATTACCTCTTACTAAGCAGATGGGTCATGTAATTTGGCCAATTACCCTTTCATACCATAATATATTTAAATATTCCTTGCATTCACACACAAAGGCTACTCCTTCTCTCCTGCAAAATTGAGAAATCTTGTTACCTCTGGCTGAGTAAAATTCTCAAATTGAATTCTTACTCTACTTTTTAGTTGGTAACTATATAAATGATCATAAGTTCAATCTCAATTACCTGAAACTTCTCCCTCTCTTCAAAATCATTTAATCTCATTTTGTCTCTTCCATCTTGAAATAAGAACATTCCTTTAGGCTACTTTCCCTCAATACCAGGTCTCCTACACCTCTCTCTCTTCACAATCAAAATGAAAGTTCAGTTACCATTTCTTCACACCCCACTCACCCTTTGACTTATAAATATCAATATTAATTCATCATATATAAGTCTTGCTTCCTAACTTCAACAACAATCTTCCCATAGAAAAATCCTTACTTGGAAACAAAGAATTGAACCATCATCTATGTT
Source organism: Cabassous unicinctus (assembly GCA_029593785.1). Taxonomy (NCBI): domain Eukaryota; kingdom Metazoa; phylum Chordata; class Mammalia; order Cingulata; family Chlamyphoridae; genus Cabassous; species Cabassous unicinctus. The sequence continues at coordinate 2,898 of JAQZBX010076526.1, read as the reverse complement.
TGTGAGGCTTCTTTTTTCTTGATTTCTCTGACATCTTAGTCTCCTGACTGTTTTCAAACTACTCTAGTCACTCCTTCCCCTTGTCCTCTGCAAATAATAGCTCAGAACACTCTCAGAAAAAACTGAAAACAAAATCCTAGCCCCTATTCTCTTGTTTGTCCCACACTCCTGAGATGCTCACACAATTATTTAATTAATACCAATTTCTTCCACCCCAATCTCTGAATTAGAAGTGACAAAACACTTGACTGGAATCCTTTTCAGAGCTATCAATCATTCTATGCTTAATTATATGCACCTAAAATGAATAATATGTCAGAACATTGCCTCACTCTCATAATATAAACATTAAACCAACTCTAGTTTCCAATCTTAATGTCTCCAGCAGGCATTCATTGATTGATCCATTCCTCCACAAAACTACAAGACAATTAAACAGTGATTTTTTCCCCAAAACTAAGCACATTATTGACAGTTGGAAAATGTGCTTATTAAAATTTCTTCATTGAAGGAGCTCTGGATCTTCTAATGATGACTGATTACATTTTCAATCAACTGAGAAGATTACCATCAGCAATGAGTGATGTATCATCCAATTAGTTGAATGCCTTAAAAGGATTTATCAACATTCTGTCTGGCTGTGGGATCAGTGTGACACAAAATAAAGGTAAATGTTTGTGCTGAAATTTTATATGTAAGGAAAAAGTATGTTTTAAGTTACTAGAGTGCACAAATTTTACTACCACAGAAGGGAAAGGCCAATTAGACATAAAATCAGAATAGAGGATGCCCTGAGGACTGTGAAACAATACAACCTTCAAAATATTAGGGATTCCTAGAATAAAACCTACATTTTCATTATTGGTTTTCCTATAAGTAATATGTAGTTTATCTAATAATGAATGGATCACTCTGAGTATATTTGCTGAAGGACTTCATTTCTTGAGATGGGAAATAAATGTCTTTTGGAAAATACAGTTAATGTAGCTGAGATTGTTTTTAAAAAAATTTGCTTGGAAAAGAATTAGAAAAATTTTTTGGAGACTGGAAAGAGTTTTAGATTTTTTTCAGGGTAAGATATCACAGACAAGGTTGTACCTTCAGTTATTGAGAGCAAGCTTAATTGCAGTTAAGTGGACTGGAGTGGAGATGACAGTCAGCTACTAGATTTCAGTGTTGGAATGTCATGTTAAATGCAAAAGTCAATCTTCTGGACAGTATGAAGACGGTGATGGACTAAGAAGCAGAGCTGAATGATCTCACAAAAGCAATGGATAAAGAGCTAAAAAGCTGTCTGAGGGACCTGCTTTTGAGGTCACAAGGAAAATCCTATACAACTTCCAAGAGGGTGATGGACAGAGAGGTGAAGAAGCTAAAATAATAAATGAAGATACCAAGCCCCTTCAGCAACCAGGAAGGGTTCTGCTCCCCCACATCCTAGATATTAAGCTTGGGTAAAACACCTGGCTCACTGAAGCTGACTGAGAGGGAAACAGAAACCTTCCTCCTTGTCAGCTGCTTCAAAGGAAAAGGGAGGGAGGTCAGGGTGCATTTCTTCATTGAATTTGACCAGCAAAGCCTGCTTTGAATCTCCAATCTGGAGATTCAACACAGGAAAGCCTAAACATATACACTTCTGTGGAAAGGTGCATTGATGACCACCATCTGCTGGCCGTTCTGGAAGTTGCATGGTCAAATACTGTGCTCTCTGTATCCAAGCCCTTGGAGAATATCTGTGCCTTACTAGTGAGTCCCTGGCTTGATTTTGAAAGTGTAAGTTGGACAATTTTAAATACTGACAATAAGTTGAACCAAATATCAAAGGGCTGTGAATAGAAAAAACAATAAACAAGAGAGGGAAATTGGCCATCAGAGTAAATTTACCAACATATTGAGATGCAAAGACAGGGAAAAAAAAAATTACAAGCCATACTAAGAAACATAAAGATATGGCTCAGCCAAAAGAACAAACCAAATGCCCTGAAGAGATACAGGATTTAAGACAATCAGTGACAATCACACAACTCTCCTAAATCACTCCAAAGAACTTAAAGAAAACAAAACTAAAGAAATAAAGGATATTAAGAAGACACTGGGATAGCATAAACAACAATTTGATAGCCTGCAAAGAAAATTAACAGAAGATATGGGAATGAAAGATATGATCGGTGTGATTAAAAATAAATTAGAGTCACATAAGAGCAGATTTGAATCACTTCAAAGAAGAATTACTTACTTTAAATACAGAATATATAACTGGAAAAGTCAGGAGAATAGAAAGATAAGGGATTGGAAAAAATGGAACAGAGTCTCAGGGAATTGAATGACAATGCAAATGCACAAACATTCATATTATTGGTGTCCCAAAAGGAGAAAAGAATGGTGAAGAGGTGGAAAGAATATTTAAGGAAATAATGACTGAAAACTTCCCAAGCCTTATGGAGGACATAAATATTAATATCCAAGAAGGACAATGAATTCCAAGCAGAATACTTCTGAATAGACTTACCCCAAGACACCCACGATTCAGAATGACAAATATAAGAGATAAAGACAGGATTTTGAAAGCAGCAACATTAAAGCAAAGCATCACATACAAGGGGAAGTTGATAAGATTAAGTGCTGACCTCTCATCAGAAACCATGGAGGAAAGAAGAAAGTGGTATGATGTATTTAAAGTACTGAAAGAGAAAAACTGTCATTCAAGGATTCTGTATCCAGCAAAGCTGTCCTTCAAAAATGAGGGTGAGTTACAAGTCTTCACAGACAAAAACTGATAGAATATATTGCCAAAAGACCAGATTTACAAGAGATCATAAAAGGGGTGATGCAACCTAAAAGGGAAAAATAAGGTCAAGAGATTTGGAGAAGAGTTTATTAATGAAGATTATTAAGAAG
>JAQZBX010076525.1:0-14413 GCA_029593785.1 Cabassous unicinctus | reverse complement strand
ACTCCCAGGGAGACCACTCTCACTTCTGTGAATTCCAGGTTCTGTATCTAAGGTTTCTATTAATCCAGATTAAGACTGTGACAGTTTGAAATTCTTTTTTGAATCCCAGAAAATCATGTGGGTTTGGGCCTTTTGATTGCATTAGATTCAGTTCAGGTACCTTTTGGTTAGACTACTTTTAATTAGATCACTTTAGGGCGTTTGTTTGGACCATGTCAGTGAGGCATGAATTAAGGTGGGTCTCCGCTCTCAGAGTCTTATATAAACTGAGAACTGAAATCAGAAACACACAGAGAAAGACAGCCACCATTTTGACCCTGCCATGTGAGTGAGAGTACTGCAGGAAGACAGAGAAGCCCCACGAAGTTAAGAGACCAAGAGAAATCCCAGGAGGCTGAGAGAGAAAGGTGGAATGCCAGAATCAGCAGAGCAGATTCCTGGAGAGAAAGGCAGGGATCTCAGGAGAGATCTGCCACCATACTGCCTTGTCTCCTGGCAGGAATCCAGGATCCAACCAGCAGCCAACCTTTTAGTTGAGACAACAGCTCTGATGATGCCTAGATCTGGACATTTTTGCAGCCTCAGAACTATAAGATTTACCCTAATAAATCTCCATTATAAAAACCAATGTATTTCTGGTATTTTGGCATTGGCAGACTTGGGCAAAGTAAAACAAGACCCACCCTCATTGAGTTTGCCATGCTTTTGCCAAAAATAACATCTTCAAAAAGTTCTATGTACAATGGGTTCATACCCACAAGGGCGTGGATTAAGATTAAGAACATGTATTTGTCAGGGTATATAATTTCAACGTATCATAGCATGAGACAAGTGTGTCTGGCCTTCAGCCCATGTTCAGGATGCTTCTTCCCCATTAGGTTGGGACTTAAGGGAAACTGGGCAGAATGACAGGTGGGAGAGACAGGCTGGAGCCTGTAGCCCATCATCTATGGCTGTAGTGGGGTTCACTCTGAGTCTAAAAAGTCCTCAAGACCACAGTGCCACAAGCATATGGTAGTTTTCATCCAGAGCGGTTCTTTTTTCTATTGAAATAATAAAAATAAATAAATTTTCTTTTGAACTAAGTGTTCTGAAGCTGTAAAACAGCATCCAGAAACCACTACTGTAGTGACTGAAGATCCCTTGGTTCTATAGGCTTGTTTTGTGTTCATAAATAGAGTGGCTGCTCCTTGCAGGTGGGGAGTGTATTTTCCACTTTTTTTGATACAAAGGACTCGGCACTCTTCATCATGTCTAGTTCTTGCCAAAATGTCACTTCTCCAGCATTTTGTTGCCCTGTCTGTGATCATTGTGAGACAATTCTCTCTCCTCAACCCTCTCAGTGTTTCTTCCTTCTGTTCTTACAGACTATCCTTTCCCTTCATTTTCCTTGTCTCAGTCATTTTCCTCCAAAGAGACAAACAATAAACCCCTACCTGCCAAAACCCCAACTCCTGAGTCTCTGAGCAAATTCCTGTGCTGCTACAAACAAGGAGAAATGGTGAGATAAGAAGGCCTGGTGTAACAAAGAGGAGGGGGGAGAACCCAGCTGGGAATAGAATGAGAAAGCACATAAAATAAAACCATAATACTGTTGCAAGTGAGATAATTTGTAGCAGTTTGGCAATTTGATGTAGTTATGAATTCCAAAAACAGATATTGGATTATGCTTGTGAACTGGTCTGCTAATCTGGGCATGATTAAGTTATGATTAGGGCATTGACTGGGACATGTCAGTAGGGCTTTGAGCCCCACCCCTTTGTGGGTGGGGTCTCAAAGATAAAAGACATTGCAAAGGACAGAATTGCAGCAGTTTTGATGTTGGAGTTCTAGTGAGGAGGGAGAGAAGGCCCCTGGATAGAGATGAGCCATTCACCTCAGAGTTCACAGCTGGCCTTGTGGAGAGAGGCAAAGCCTGGAGAGCCTCCTAGTCTACAGCTGACATTGTGGAGGAAACAGGAGCTAAGCCTAGAAAGAAATGGAGCCCTGGAAAGAGAGGAACCCAAGAAGCCTGAACCGTGGCAAACGTCAGCAGCTTCCTTGCTCCAACACATAGCAACAGACTTTGGTGAGGGAAGAAACTTGTGTTTTATGGCCCAGTAACTGTAAGCTTCTACCCCAAATAAAAACCCTTTATAAAAACCAACTGATTTCTGGTATTTTGCATCAGCACCCCTTTGGCTGACTAAGACAAAGGTCAATAGATTTCAAAATGTCAAATGACAAGGATAATTTCCCTTCCAGTTTTTAGTACAGTTTAGTTGTTGCCATTTCTTAAGTGTTTCTGGCTTCATGTATATTTTTAGTCTCATATTAACAGTTTATGAGCACTTTATTCACGTTTATATAGATGTACTCATAAATGTCAATCAGCACATTAAGTGAATTAAAATTTTGGGTATATACATTAAATCTTGGGTCTAATGATTGGGCTTTGATTCAAATATACAGCTATTCAAAGTTCTATTGAAGGGTAGGACAGAGGGCAGGTTGCTTGGGGAGACATGGCAGGTAGGTACTAAATTCTTCAACATCCTCTGACTTCTGAGTCTTTCTTGTTAATGAGAATGTCCAATGCACAAATGATAATGATATTCTGGATATTTAACATATTTATCAAGTTCCTATATGTTATGGGTATTGGGTTAGGCATTGTATATATCATGTAGCATAAAGATGATAGAGATAGAGATGGAGATGAGGATGGAGGTGATGATATAAAGATGATATAGAGTAAGATGATATTGATCATATAACTATAGACGGTATAGGTGTAAATTATTAGATACATAGATATAGACACAGATATGCAGATATAGATTAGATATAGATTAGATGATATAGATATAGGTATATATAGATATTAATATAGGTGATACAGGTGATTTAGGTGATACAGCTATAGATATATGTAGGTAGAGGTACAGAGATGATAAAGACTAAGAAAAACACTGCAAAAGCTAGTCATTATGGGCACTCAATAAAATCTGTTTTATTTTTATGTTATAACTGCTAATGAAAAAATAGCAGTGTTCATGTGTCAGGCACTTGGCATCTTTTATTTTAATTTTGAAGTTGTTATTGCTATCCTTATTTCAGAGATGAAGAAATTGAGGTTCAGCTGATTTAAAAGACATTTCTGAGGCCCACAGAAGTGGGTGGAGCCAATATTTTAAAGTCCTCTCTGACTCCAGAACTCAAAATCTGTCCACTGCATATCGATGGCTGCTAAATATCAAGAAAATAATGCTCAATTGTTACAATTTCAAGGTGAAGTAGACCCATAATGCAATCTGGATAATATACAGGCCAGCTAATAAGACACACATTCTCAGAAACTTTGATGATTTTCTTTTCAAAATGTGAACACTGAATCATTTTCAAGTTCCTTGAGGACTAAAATGCAATATAGTTGACTGATTTATTAAGTATTTCATTTTCCTTTGTTCTGCCTCTTTTCTTCCTAATCTGGCTCCTAGAATTGTACCAGATACACTATCAGCTCCAATAGCTGAGGATTCTGCAGGCATTTATTGAATTGAATATATTCCCTTCTCCTTTCTTTGATCCTTATGCAATCCTGTGTGCCACTTCAGTGGGGTGTGGCATAAAGAAGTCACAGTCCCTGACCTTGAGATGCTAGAAGACTGGGCAGGGCAATTGACAGGCACACAGCTTGCTTTACCACCTCAATTTTGTGATAGAGATGCCAGTCTAAGGGAGAACAGGGGACAGGGTGATTGGTATCTGTAGAAGAGTGGAGAAACTTAAGAGAAGTAACTAGAAAACCCTAGAAGGAAAAATAGCTTTTCATTACATGAGAGAGAAGTAGCAAACATGGTCGAATTGAAAGAATGCCATACACAGATGTCAGGTGTGAAAGCCTGGATAAGTTTGTTTTTTTCATACAAGTTTTCCTTTTCTTCCCCAGTATTTGTTTTTAAAGCAGAACAGGATTTGACTTCCATTCACAAGACCAGTGGGTCTTTTTGCTGCTTTACAACAGCTTAGAACAAGTGGCTAGTTGGATTTCACTAGAATAAAGAGAAGGGGAAGGGGCATGGCAGGAATTGGAGTTGTAGAATTCAGCTGGACTAGATCACTGAGGGAGTGAATTCCATGCCATGGAGGTTAAATGCATATTCCTTAAGAAATGGGATTGTAGGGAATATTTTTGATAAGCAAAGGGTCAGACCTTTGTTTTAGAAAAATAACAAAAGAATAAATTAGGGTGGCATGACAGCAGAGCCACTGTTTTAGCTTGCTAAAGGCTGCCAAGGCAATATACTATGAATGGGTTGGCTTTTACAATGGGGATTTATTAATTTAAAATCTTACAGTTTCTGAGGCTGTGAAAGTTTCCAAACCAAGGCTTCCTCAGACAATGCTTTTCCTCCCAAAACTGGCTACTGTTGGTCCTGGACTTCTCTGTCACATGATAAAGCCCATCATGACATCTCCCTTCTCCAATTTTGTTACTTTCAGCTTCTGGCTTCCAGGATTTTATCTCTCAGCTTCTGGGAATTTCTCTCTGTCTTTGTGACTCTTTATCTCTTTGTCTTCATCCCTTTTATAAAGACTCCAATAAGAGGATTAAGACCCACCCTGGGTCACATCTTACTGAAGAAGTCTAATTGGAGGATCTTAATGCAAATAATCTAATCAAAGGGCCTGCCTGCAATAATAGGTTCACACTCACAAGAATGGACCAATTTAAGATCATAATTTTCTGGGACCCATGAAATCCTCAAACTACTACAAGCACTGAAATCAGAATTTGGCAAAAGCATATGATTAGAGATGGTTCCATTTGAAAGAGGGGATAGGAATGCTTTAAGCTTGTCTTTTCCCCTCCTTCTGTGTGCAAAGAATACACACCAAAACATGCTTCCCTGTGATAGTGGAAGATGAAGGGCTTGACCCTATGCAATTCTTATCTCCAGTGCCAGAAAATTCTTCCTTTGTTCCTTCTATTTTTACCTTGAGCAGTATCCAGTGTTATCTGGAAGACAGTCAGTAGACATAAATATACAGAGTCCTTGCTAATTCTCCTAAAATGCTCAATGAATTCGAGACATGAGATGAAAGGGTCTTCAGAAGGATTTAGAATCTTTAGCCACAGCCTGCTAAACAATAGGGGCAAATAAAGCAACTTCTAATGCATCACTCATGTTATAATCTTATAATATTAGAACACATGTATACCATGCCTTCATATATTTATGTATATATATAAACATGTAAATATGTATATAAAATGTACTATATATTATGCATAATCACATCCATAAATTCAAGCATTTATTGAATCTACATTGATTTGTATATAGTTATATGTTGTATATTATATATAATTCTATGTGAACTCACAAAGCCTCATATGCAAAGGTTTACAAACATGAACAAAATATGATAGTGAAACAATTTCAGAGCAAGTCCTTCAAATAATATTTTAAATAGTCAATATTTATAGAAATTCAGATTTTTCTTTCTCAGAAAAGGCAGTTTAACAATCCAGCTACTTATATAAAGTGTCTAACAATTGGAATGTTGAAAACTACCACCAGCTGAGTTGAGAAAACACTACTACAAATCACCGAGCTTCAGAAAAAAAGTTTTGTTTGCTGAGACTAAACTTCCCTCAGGAAAAGAAAAAGCCTACAATAGTGTTTCAACTTAGGTTAATGGGATTAATACAACAAAACCAATAAGAAAAACTAATGTAATCAATAAGATGATTTGGGATGGAGGAATATGGCACATGCAGTGTTTAAGTGTCACTGGCCCTACAGATTGCAGGAAAGTTATGAAGTACATTCAGCAACAGATACCAACATTGGTACTTAAGATGTATCAGAATGGAGTTAAATTCTTAACATACAGAATCACGCTGGGTGCTCACAGCAGTCCTGTGAGATTGTGTGGGGCCTGTCTCTGAATTGCCTAGATGTTCTCTCTGAATTGCCCAGCAATGAGCTAAACAGGACCAGAAATATTACTTTCACTTTGGAGAGATTGCATTTTCCCACTGGTGCTTTTAAAATCTCCAGGTGCTGAGCAGGTGGCATTTCTCATCACTCCCCTAAACAGCCAACACATAAGCTGTTGTTCCATTGAAATCCCAAACATCACCCTGTGAACTCATAGAGCATCACATATCACAGTTCACCTCATGCCACCCACTGTTGAGGTAATTCACATAATCCATTAGAGGAATAGCAACAGAAGGTAGGGTCCCTTCCCTGGAATACAGCCATGGTTGGCACACACCAGCCCCAACATGTACCTATGCAGAAAGCCTATGGGGAGCATGTGGCTCTTCTTTTTGACCCTTCACTTGTAAATGTTTCCAGAGTGACCTGTTCCTTTTACCTGGACCACATGCCTTTGTGGACTTTGCCTTCACCTCACCACGGGGAATGGGGGGTTGATGAAATTGAGTAACATATTGAAGATTAGCAGGAAGCATCAGAGCGAGGACACATTTACAAATCTATCAAATTCCAAGTTACTATGGCTAAGAAGATGAACATATCCAGAGCACATATATTAAGCTGCACAGCTGGAATTTCAGTGAGGTTTGTCTGTTCACCAACCAGCATTTGCCATGACAGTGCACTCAAAGGATGAACTCAGCATGTGCCACAGTGGCCTGGGTGTTTCATACCATTAGAGTTTTAGGGGCCCTGCACCATATCTAATGGATCATGATCTCTGGTAGTGACCCCAAATCTGTAATTTGTAATGGACATCCTATGTGATCCCAGTGCATGTGAATGTTTAAGGTACATTGCTTTATAGAAATCCTCCTTAATTTGTCACAAGAATATACATGTGTATGGGTTTTCTAGGACTATGCAAAGCAAAGGGAGATCACCTTTCTTCTCCCAGATTCAACAAAGTTACAGAGAATATAGTCAAGCTTCAAGAAGGAGTTGTCTGTGTAAACTAGCCTCCTGGCAACAGCAAAAGAAGTGAAAAGCGAAGAAGGTTTCATGAGCTTATCTCCCTCTGGGAAGGACCACCTGAATATCTTATTTTAATAAGTGATGTACATAAATTAAGGAAACATTCTTTTTTTTTTTTTTGGAAATATTCTTGACTGTGAACAAAAATCCAGAAAATGTACACACCTCCTACAAGGTTCACAAAAATCATCTGTGCTTATTTCAATTATGGTCTATTCTGAGCCATACTGAAGCAAGGAAAGAATAATTCCAATAACAGCATTAAGGGCAAGAGACAGTCATTGTCTTTCTTCCCTGGGAAAATAAACAAAGTTGTTAACCTGCTCCTGCAACCCAGGAAGAGCCAATGTCAAATTGAGAGAAATAGTGGACCAGATGTGCATATAGATGAGGAAGCTGTCACTGTTTGGGTAGAAGCTTTACATAGTCTGAGGACAGAGTTCAATGTTCATTTCATATTTTACCTGCACACTCTCCCTCCCTTTTCTCAACAGAGAAAACATGGGCCTCAAATCAGAATAAAACTTGAGTGGAAGGTTGTGATTGAAAAATATTGCACCCAATTCATCAGTGTTAAGCATGTTGAAAACCAAAACTTCCATGCACTCTTATCAATCACTTTGCCTAAAATAATGGAAAATACGCTATCAGAATGCAACACCAATTGCTATGAATTCCAAATGACCAAGCAAAAGTTAAATGCAAGCCTTGGAGAGAAATATAATTTCATGTTACATTGTGAGAACCTATACATTTTGAAAATGTAAGTGGGGTATATTTAACATGGTAGAAAACCAAATAAAAGATGAATGCTAAAAAGGCTCAAATAAAAAATGCATTTCATTTATCCTGTAGTACACTTGGTACCTAGAATAAGTTCAAGAGATTTCCTAATAAATCCATCTAAGACCCCCATCATTTCTGCTGTGGAGCTTCAATATAGTTAGATCCACTGATCCACAATGTCAACAGTACAACAGATTCAGTGAAGGTCCACTGGTTCTCTGTCCGTTTCATTGGATGGTTCATGCTTTTTAGGGGGCAGAGTGTCTGAACTAATAGCTCTTACATATACTGGCTCTACAAATTCAATAATTTGTGATGAGACAATTTATTTTCATATCCATTAATATTTTTAAAAGCCATTGCTTAAAAAGATTATGAAAATCTGTGCCTGATGAGCCACTACTTTGGAGTGGGAATGAGAGTGGAAGTAGGTATAGCATGATGTTATTTGGGTAATGAAATTTCAGTAAGTAGATCAGTAAGACTTCTACAACAGCTATCAATAGTCCTGCAACATTTAGGTCAAGAGCAAGGTACACTCTAAATAGAAAGCTTGTAGAAGTTTCAATGAGGTCTCAGCAGCAGTGAGGAATTTTGTGACATTATAATTATGTTTTCAAAGTGAGACATGGTTTAGTGACAAATGGCCATAAAAATGACAGAGTTGGACTCAAATAAGTCCTCCCTGCACATGGTCCATCAGTCCCGTCTATTCCAACCTATATGTGATGCTGGAGTTCATAGGTGTACTTCCAGAGACTGAAGCCTCTGGCCTGCCCATGTGCCAGCTGTGCCTGGAATCTCGGTGGAGCTGCAACTCCTACTCTACAGCTCAATGGACTCACCCAAGTCACCTGGTGAGATGATGATGGACAGCAGCCATTCCAGGGTATGGAGAGAACCTGAAGCTGCAGGCAGGATAATCCCATCCACTGTATCCATGGGATATAAGCTCACTCTCACTTGGAGGTGGAGTGGACATCACCATCCCAGACTCCTCAGTACTAGGGAAAGAGCTATGGACTAGAGTGGATTTAATGGTATTCTGTTGTAGACATAATGTGATTCAAGCAATGGAAGAAATTACAACAGTGAGGGTGAGCCAGTGGCCACTGGACACTTTTGGGGCAGAAGGGAAAAGCAGTTCTAATACAGGGACTTTTTCAGGACTTGGGAATTCTCCTGAGTGACATTACAATGGTAGATATAGGCCATTTTACATCAGCATATACCATGCAGAACTGTGTGGGAGAGAGTGTGGTCTATAATGTGAACTATGGCCCATGCTTAGTGGCAAAGCCCCAAGATGTGTATATCCATTGCAGGTGGTGTACCACACTAATGAAAGATGTTTATGTGGGATGTTATGGGAGGTGTGGGAGGTGGGGAACATGGAAATCCCTGTAATTTTTGTGTAACATGTATGTAATCTAAGCGTCTTTTTAAAAAAAATTATATATATATATATAAACAAAGTAATTACATAAGTTAATAGAATAACATTCAAATATGAAGAGCAGCTTCAATCACTCCCCTTAACAACAATTAAAAACAAAATTAAGGTTAAAAAAAATGAATTGCTAGAATTATATATTTATGAAAGAAGATGTATCTGGATTTCTTTGTTTACTGATGGTGAGAAAAACATTGAATTTCCATTTTTCATCCTTTAAAGCCATTCAATTGCAAAGAATCTTTCCCTTAATATCATCTTTGCCAGAGTTGATGAGAAAATCTCATAAGCGTTTCCTTGACCAGATAATTTTATTCCTCTGCTTTTATTTCGGCTTCCAATTTATTAGCTTATCCAAAACAAGAGTGTATGATTATATTATTTGTGGTGCCTTTATTCTCACTTAATCTCTTTATATAGAAGGCAATTAGTATTCATATACAGGAAACCAGTGGCTGTTTGTTAACACATACAAGCATATATACACACAATGTTATTTTCTAAACAAAGGTAATGTTATCATCTCTGGTGATAAAATAAGGAAATAAATAACCTAGCCTTTTTTTTTCAGTTCATTTGATAATATCTCTGGGAGCTGGAGGAAGTCTCTATCTCTGCCTTGTACATAACCTAGCTCCTGAAATTCTGACCTTTCTCATCTTTTCTTATTAGCATGGCAAAGGCTTTCCATACATTTGTTATGAAAAAAGCATAAGTAGTGAAGTTCTCCCAAATCTTCCTGAAAATCATTAATGGATACTTGGATAGTATTTGAGAACTTTCACATGAAATGAAAGAGGAGGGGAGGGGAAGGGAGGGAGAGGCTTTAGGTTGCTAAGGCTATATGACACAGTTGATGTAAACAAGAATATATTGGCTCATAGTTTGGGGGCTAGAAGTGAAAAATCAAGATGTCAGCAAGGCCATACATTCTCCCAGAATAGGTAGCAGTATTCTAGTGATGTCAATCCTTTGTCACACAGCACCCTCTGTTTCCTTTTCTGGATTCTTCTGATTTCTGGCTTCTACTGACTGACCACATCAGACTTTTCCTTTCTTTATAACACCTTCAGTCCTACAAATTAACTAATAATAATTTCTTCAAAAGATCTGTTATAAATGGGTTCACACCCACAGGAATGTGGTGGGTTTGTCTCTCATCCACAGAATCCCAAGCTTATGAAACCATGATCTTTTAAAGGTCTGCAAGCAAACCTCAACCTTTGAACCATGGGGAGACATTATCTTTATTATCCTACACAGTAGACAGGTTGCTTCCACCCCAAAGAGAGACATTTCTGTCTTTCAGGTCAATTTGCTCTACAAACATCCTGTAAGAGACAGTCTAGAACAAAAGCTCTCAGTGCCTCTGTTCCCAAGATGTACAGAAATGCAAAAGACCCATGGAGAATGGACTCCCAACAAGTCTGCATGAATTTACACTCCTACCAACAACAGAATCCTGTATTGGAAGTAAAAGTGATTAAATCAATGTGTGAAGAGTTGACAAGATCTTCTGACTAACCACACCGGCAAAGTGAAGAGAAATTTGGGATTTTGTATGGTGAATTTGGTTAAGAAATGCAACCCATTTGGATACTTCCTCAGCAGATGGTATATGGAATATTGCATGGTTAGAATTTTATGGAACAGTCTAGAAATGGCACACCTTATATCTACCCATATTTCATTGATGAGAATTCAGTCACATGACTTCACCTAACTGCAAGGGAGGGTGGGAAGTTGGCCAGGCTCCCATAAGGAAGAGAAAACAAAATTTGATAAGTATATGGCTATCTTTGTCTGAAGGAATCTATGGAGTTGAAGCCCCATATGATACCTTACATAGTCTTTCTATACCAGGTTTCACATATAAAGGCAAATGGTCTCTTCTCATTTCTACCACAAGAAGCACTCTTTTTGGAGGATCTTCAGTAAGGGGTTAGGGTTCATGTGCCACCAAGAGTGGAGAAATGAGGGCAGAATAAACAGATCCTCAGGTAGTAAGGGATGCCTTGCTACCTCACTGTGAGTCAAACAATCTCTGAGGGCTTCTGAATGTGAAAATATTGATTGGAAATCACTTTGTATACCAAGAGGTATAGAAAATATTGCAGGCCAGAATTGCTGTCAATCAGAAACTTCATTTTAAGACCTTTCTAATAAAGGCTTCCAAAGGAAATAGAAGTGGGACTACATGGCTGAGATTTGAGCTTCCTTTTACTAATAGTTGCCTGTCCACAGAGATATTTTAATTGCTAAGTTACCCCTGTGTCCATTTTCCAAGTAAAGTTGTTCTCCACTTGCTTATTTAACTATTAAGAAGCTTTTCTCCCATCACTAGGTTCTAAACTCTCTGCCATCTTTCCTGCATGAGAGTAGTGATGTTTAGATTTAGAGTTATTTTCAAAGTGCATCTGAAAATATTTTGATGCTTTTGTGAAACAGGCTGTTAACATGAATAATGCATATGAGTTTATTTGAAAATAATTTGGCCTCATGTTTCTTTCTGAAGACTCTCTCAGCTGATTCCTTCATGCCCTTCTATAACATCAGGGACCCTTATAGTTCAGTGAGTAGCTGAGGAAGGGCAGGATGATATTGACCCAAGTAGGGCAACAATTATCTGTGATAACCAAGCCTGGAACTCTGGGAGAGTATGATTCCCTTGCATGGTACCTGTGACCTCCCCTATTTAGGTCAAGGGGATGATATATAGCATTCTATTATGAATAGGATGTCAGGTCAAGTAATCCAGGACAATCTGAATTAAGTTCCACAGGACCTCAATATAGCAAACATGAGACTCTAGATAATTTTCTGAAATTCTTTTGGTATCTTTTCCCAATTCTACAAAATAAATGGTTGGATTCAATGAGTACTTAAGTCCCTTCAAACTAATATCCAGTGACACAATAAATCTAAACCATGCTTTCATTGCCAATGAATATTTTTCACTGAAGCAAAGCCACCCATCAGAGCATGAGAAAGAGAAAAGAAATCCAAAAACATATCAATTTATCAAATATAATCCATATTCAATTTGTAGTTGCTCCAGATCCCCCTTTGGAAAGGACTTGTTTTTTACTGGTGTTCTGTCTTCATCCATCACCACCCACTTCCAGCCAAGTGTAATCCTATCAGAGAGAAAGGAATAGGAAGATCCACCTCAGCAGCTATTGGTCATGGTCTCCTGTATTAGCCAAAGGAGTGCTGATGCATAAAATACAGGATTCCCATATGCCATCCTATTATTAACACCTTGCATTGATGTGGTACATTTGTTACAATTGATGAAAGCATTTTTTATAATTGTACACTTATTTATAGTCCATATACAAAGTAAAGTGAAAATAGCAATTCTAGTTTCTGATTAGTATGAAATTAAAAGTATCATGTTGAGTTAATATAATTTCAGTTAAAGGCAAATACTCATTATAAAACTTACATTTCTTAAGTTGAGGCTCTTTGCCAAGCATCATGCTAAGCATTTTACATACTTTTTTTTCTAATCCTCAGAACAACTTTGCATGGTATTTTAAATTGTCATTATTTTGCAAATTAGAAAACTGACCTAGAGAGCTCAAATACCTTGACCGAAGTATCAGTAGCAGCAAAAGGGAAAGCCAATACAGAACTGGTCTTCTGACACTAACCCATATTCTCTTCAAGCTATCCTTAAATTTGGACATTGTAATGAGCCCTTGTAACCTCATCATATGTAAATCTAAATGCTTCTGTTATTTTACTGAGAAATGGCATAGAGGGTCATCCCCCATCACTCCTCCCACTGCCAACATTTTCACCTTGCCTGACCTGTGGACCTAGGTCCTGAGCTTTGTCAGAAGTATCAGTGTTTTGTTGCTGCTGTAACAAATTACCACACTTAGCAGCTTAAAACAACACCAATTAATTATCTTACAGTTAGGGAAGTCAGAAGTCCAACAAAAGTCTCACTGAGTCAAAGTCAAAGTGATGTCAGTGGTATGAACCCATGTGCCTTTTTCATCCCAGGCACTTCCCAAGATACAGGTGTCTTCATAGTGCAGCACCCTCTTTCTTGACCAGTTATGGTGTGATTATGTAAGAATGCTCATGGGGATGTGAAATGTGAAGGGGAAACCTCAGGTCCTTGTCTGTAAAAGAGGAACCCAGAAGAAGCCTGTTTAAAAAATATTTTCACACTACCCAATCACAACATATTAAAATTCACTAGTAGGTATTTATTCCCTTTGAATCTAGAAAGCATCTTCAACAGGCATTCACTTCTATTCAACAGGTATTTATTGAATATGACCACTGGGTCAAACACTGTGCTAGCTCAAGGGATGAGATAGTAGACACAAGCGTCATTCCTGTGTCCTCGTGATGGTTAGAATATGATGGAGGAGTCAACAACAATCAATTAAGCATGCCAAAAATTATAGAATTATAGGTAGGGTAAATGCCAAGAACTCTTAACAGTGAGCCTTGCCTTAGATTGAGTAAGTCAGGACAGCTTCAGAAGTAATTTTTGAGCTGAGATAGGAAAGCAAAGAAGAGAGCATTCCAGGATAAAGGAACATGCATTTGAAGGCACAGGAAAGCATGGCATGCTCCAAAGGAACAGGAAAATGTTCATCTAGCAAAAGGAAGCAAGGCAAACATTTTGGCTGGAGAGGTAGATACACATCCTATCAAATAGGGTAGCCCTCCAATTTTCATCCAAACCAAGACATATCTGGACACAAATGGGGCAACAGGCATAAACCAGGACTGTCTTGTCAAAGAGAATTGGGAGCAAGGAAGTAGCAAGTAGATTACTGCAGAAACCAGATGACATATAATATGTTAGAAGAGATCAATATATCACAGTTGAGGCATCTTAGGAATAGAAGTTAAGATATTGGTCTTGGGAGAATGAGAGAAACAATTGAGGAGGGGAGGTAGATAAGTCTATTTTTCCTGCTAGCAGGGAATAGGTGAATCACTATGGTCCAGCCTAATTAACATGCAAAATCTCTTATTAAAGGAGTAAAACATCATCATTGATGTGCCAGTAAAGACTTCAAGGAAATGTTTCTCTACATGTTGCTTGTACTCCATGAAATATTTGTCCAAGAAATGTAATTAACAGGCTTCCCTACAAGTTTCAGGTGCTCACAATAGCCTTCTGCTTTTCAAGAACTTACAGCTTCCTTTAACATGGGAATCAGCAGTCCTTCAC
>JAQZBX010076524.1:0-14411 GCA_029593785.1 Cabassous unicinctus | reverse complement strand
CCTTGGAAGGTGTTTGGGGGTTTGCAACCTACGTGGCTTTCTCCAAATAAACAGGCTCCCCAGATGTGGACAAAAATGCATGCAGGGGTTCAGGTGGAAACTTTGATAGTGGAAATATTTCCACTTCTCTGTCCAGGATGAGCTGGCAACAGATCCATCTTCCTTCTTCACACCTGGGCCTTGATTTGCACTCAGGGCCCCGTGGAGCCCAGTTGAACTGAAACTCAGCAAGGAGTGGAGGGCGCAGTCTTGAGGCAGAATTCCTTCTGCTCCCTGGGACCCTCAGTCCTTGCCTTAAGACCTCCAACTTTCTGGATGAGGCCCCCCCACGTTGTGGAGGGTCACCTCCTGCCCCTGAAGTCAGCAGAGTGCAGAGGCTAATCCCACCTACAAAGCACCTCCAAGTAACAAGGCCAGTGTCTGACCAAACTGGCCTCCATAACCCAGCTAAGCCGACAAATAAAGAGCCATGGCTCTTCTTTTCCACGATAACTCTCTTGGGAAGCATCTGGTCAGGCACCGGTTACTTGCCAGACCGCGGCCTGCTGGCCAGGTGTTACTGCACCCCTTTCCATCCACCCTGCCTACCCCAAAAGCCACCTGAGCCAAGCACTGAGGATCCCGCCACGGCCCTTGGGCATGGAACGCGTGCCTGGCTCTTCTGGAAAAGAGGCCCAGGTGCTCCTGGCCCCGCCCCTCTGGTCCAGGGATGAGCCAGGGCTTTTGCTGAGGACGGATGCCTTCCATCTGAGCTTCGTCCATCTCAACAACTCTGCTCTTTGGCCTCCTCTAAGACAGTTTTTAACGTGGGTTCACAGTAGGGCTTCAGGGACTCCAAATCCTCCCCAAAATCATAGACCAAATTTGGTATCTATGTGCTGCTTTCACATATACTGACCTCCTTCCCCCAGAAATGGTAAGAACTGTTGTGCCTAAAAGTAACCATCTGTGTCATCTCTGATGTCCCTTAATTCTCCTAAATCCAATTCTATCCAGAGCATTGGGGCAAATTTTTACTATCCAAAAAAATTCCAATTTCCTAACCTGTCCCGGCTATGTCAGCTACACAGGGATGTCCAAGAACCCCCTCCTTCCCACCCACCCCCACGCCCCAGATAAGTCCTGGCTAAAAATCTAGCTGTGGAATGGACATTTTTACTAAAGAACATTTATGAAGGTCTAATAAATATAGGAAAAGATGCCCAACATGATTCATCATTAGGGAGATGCAAGTTTTTCAATGTGATATCCCTATTCACCCACTAGAAGTGCTACAATTAAAAAGCCTAAGCACACCAGGTATTGGGGAGGATTTTGAGCAACTGGAACTCTCATTCTTTGCTGGGGGAGTCCAACATGGTGCTGCTACTTTAGAAAAGGGTTTGACAGTTTCTTATAACATTAAACATACATTTGACTGCAACCAGCTATTCTACTCCTAAGTGTGTAAGAAACACAAAGAACTGCATGTGAATGTTTATAGCAGCTTTATTCATAAGAGCCCCAAACTGGAAACACACACGGGTACAATAGGTGAATGGATAAACAAGTTGTGGTGTGTCCCTACGGCCAGTGGGATACTGCTGAGCAATGAAAAGGAAGGAAATACTGACCCATGCAACAACAGGGTAAATCTCTAAAGCACTGCGTTAAGTGAAAGAAGCCAGGCACGGAGAGCTGCACACTGTATGAATCCATTTCTGTGGCATTCTAGGAAAGACAACGCTGTCCTGAGGGAAACCAGGATGGGTGGCGGCCAGGGCCTGAGGATGGAGAGAGGGAACTCACTGGAAAGGGGCATGGGGGGACTTTTGGGGATAATCACATCTTCTGTATCTTGATCGTGGTGGTGGACAGATGATTGAGTACACTTGTCAGAATGCATCAAACTGTCCCCTTAGAAGATTTATTATCTATAAACTATTCCTCAATAAAGCGGATTAAATAAAACTACCTGGGAGCCAGTATAGCGCAAGTGGCTGAGCGCCAGCATACCACATACTAGGTCCTGGGTTCAGTCCCCAGCCCTGGTACCAAATCCATCAATCAATCAATCTACCTGCAGAGCATCCTTTTTATTTGTATATATAGGTTAGTCCAAACATGCAACGCCTTTGCAAAGAGAAAGGATCTCAGACTTCAGGGCGGCTCACATCATTTTATGCTTCATTTTGCATATTGGGCTCTGGATTTTTTCTAATTTCCTACTCTCTCAGGTTGGAGTTGCTTTTCACGTTTTTTTTCCATTTGGGATGTGAAGCCAGAGAACGTTATGAGCACTGAAGAACCCAAACGGGGCTGGCTGTATTTTAGGTCTATTAAGTCCACGGCAGTGTTTGGAGTCGATTGGAAGGGAGAGGAAGAAGGCAAGAGACAGCTGAGATAGACTGAAACAGAACAGAGGGGTGGAGAGAGGTCCCAGGAAGAGACATTTGTGTAGACTTAGGGACTAGATGTGAGAATATGTAGGAGAACTTTCCAAACATCCTTGTTCAAAACTTTGAACAGTTCCCATTGCCTTTGGGAAAAAGCCCAGACTCCTGAGTATGGGTGTCTTAGCTTGCCAGTGCAGCTAAGACAAATACCACACACTGGCTGGCTTAATAACAGGGCTTTGGGAATCGTTTTGAGAGGCTAGAAGTCCAACACCCGGGAGCAGGCGAGGCTGTGCTTTCTCCCGGGAGGCCGCAGCATCCTGGTCCTGGAGGCTCCTTGGCTTGCACCTCTGCCTGTCATGCGGGGATCTCCCTCTCTCCTCGCACCTGATCTTCCATGTCTCCTGACTTCTGGCTTCTTCCCTGGCTTTCTCTGCCTCCGAACGTCCTCTTTTTATGCAGCCTCCAGCCGCAGGGGTTAAAGCCTTCACACCTGAATAGAAGCTTCAGGATTCTATTCACAAATGAGGCCTCACCTTGACTCTATTTAACAGATTCAAGGATACTATCTACAAATGGGTTCACACCCACAGGAACTTGGATTAAGAGTTTTGAGGAGTCTGTGATTCAATCCCTGACCACAGGATATCAGGCTTTCCATGATTTACTTCCAGGCTACCTTCTCACTGCCCACTGAACTGAAAGCTCCTTCAACACAGGCTTGTGCCTTCACAAAGCAGGCACTCCATGAAAGTTGACTATTTAGCAGCAGGTGTGCAATAAATACTGGTTGATTATC
Organism: Cabassous unicinctus; assembly: GCA_029593785.1. Classification (NCBI taxonomy): domain Eukaryota; kingdom Metazoa; phylum Chordata; class Mammalia; order Cingulata; family Chlamyphoridae; genus Cabassous; species Cabassous unicinctus. Next base: position 11,237 of record JAQZBX010076524.1, on the reverse strand, counting down.
CCTGCACTTACCAATGGACATTTGGGATGTTTCTATTTTTGGCCATTACAAACAAAGCTGCTTCTGCACCTGAAATTCTTGTGCAGGTCTCGGTGTGCTCATATGCTTTCATTTTTCTTAGGTAAATACCTGGAAGTGGCATGGCCAGGTCCTATGGTAGGTTGAGTATATCCCGACAATGGAATATTGTGCAGCAAGAAGAAGAAGTGAACTACTGACACGTGCAACCAAATAACCTAACAATTATGTTGAGTGAAAGAAGCCAGACTCTCCAGGCCCCCCAAAAACCCTGAGTACATACTGCATGATTCCATTTATGCAAAACTCTAGAAGATGCAAACTAACCTGTAAGGACAGGAGATGAGCGGTTGGGGGTGGGTAAGGGCAGAAGGAAAGGATCCCAAAGGGGCACGAGGAAACTTTGGGGGGCGATGGATGTGATTATCATTTTGATGGTAGTGATATGTCAAAACTTATCAACTTGTACACTTTACACACGCGGTTTATCGCACGTCAGTCATTTCTCAAAACTGGCTGAGTACACGGTAGCCCTGTTGAAGCCTTCACTGCTGGCTGAAGGAAAACAAAACAGGTGCTCACGATCCGCTGGCGGCATTAACACGCAGCAGAAACAAGCGAATCCATGTTAGTGCTCAAGGCCTTGACAACGAGTGGACGGATGGGGGATGACCTGGGCAAAGCTGCGTTCGACGCCGATCGAGCGCCGGGACACGCTGGGCTGGGAGCAGCCGGGGGAGAAGCCCCTGTGCTCAGCTTCCTTTCGGGGGCAGAGCGAGGCCCGGGACGGAGGCTGCGCGCGGGCGCAGGCGGGGCAGGGCGGGCGGCGGGCCGCAGGGCGCGGGGCAGGGGCTGACGGCCAAGCTCCCCGCGTCGCCACGAGGGGGCGCTCCTGCCCCGCCGGCGGCCGTGCGTGGGCACGCGCAGAAACCGCTAGGCGGCGTCGGTTTCCTTCCCACGCGCGGACGCCGGCGTGGGCCGCGGCGGCCGCGCGTGCGCAGAGCCGAGGCCGGGCTGCCCGGGGGCGGGGCGGGCCCGAGCGGGGCGGGGCCGGGCGGGGCCGGGCGGGGCGGGGCCTGCGGAGACTCCCGAGCCGTGGCGGCGGCGCCGGCCCTGCCGGGAAACCGAAAGTGGGCGGCGGCCGCGGCGGGGGCGCCGGCGGCGGCGGGAGCGGGGTCCCCGGCCGAGGTGAGCGCGGGTCGCGGCGCGACAGGTGCGGGGCCGGGCGGGCGCGGCGCTCCTGGGGGCCGGGCCTGGCCGCTGCAGCCTTTGGGCGCCGGGTGCGGGTTGGCGCCTCCGGGGTCCCCTCTCGGGGTCGGCGCAGCGGGGCGGGTGCAGCCGGGGGGCGCGGCGGGGACCCCCTGGGCCTCCTGTGGCCCCCCGAGCGTCAGGTCCGCCTAGGCGCGGACTGTGCGCCTCTGCGTCGGGCGGTGCAGGCCTCCGAGCAGCGCAGGGCGGGGTCCCTGACCCCGGGCCTGGGTTTCCACCAGGACCCCCGACCCCGGCCAGGGTGTGCCCAGCTTGCGGGGAGGGGGCCGCGCCCGCCGGCTGCAGGGCTGTGACATCTCCAGCAGTGGCCCGGGGACCTCCCACATAATTTCCAAAGAGCCGGCAAGGGAAATACGGTTAAGAGAAAAGGTCTTGGTCCGAACGGATTCTGATAACCGCCTTCCACCCCCAAAAAACACCCGAACCCACTGATGCAGCCCCTCGCCTTCATCGTGCTGCTGGAAAAACTGCCTGAAAGGGCCGTGATTTTCGCCTGGAGACGCAGTCACTTGGTGGCAGAGGGGAAACTTGGAGACCTACGGCGCCAGCCTGGGGAGCTGCTCCCTGTGAGGTGTGGGTTTTGCAGATGAGCCGGAGTCTGGGCTCTGCCACGCACGCTTTGTGTGGTCTTGATCAGATTTGCACACCCTGCCTGAGCCTGTTTTCCTCATATGTCAGATGGAAGCAGGTAGCTTCTTGAGGCTTTCTGCAGGAAACCACTGTCTTTCCCTTGGCTCATCCTGATAATCAAGAAACCTTAGTTCTCTGGCTTCCACCAGGCTTCCCGTATTTTACATAACTAGATTTCTGTTTCCCGAGGGTGGGGCACATCTTTAAGTTCCCCATATAGTTTAAACTGGCATTTGTTGGGGGTGTTTGCAGTTTCACTCAAGTGAAATTCATGGAGCTTCGGTTACATGCAAAATACTGGGCTGAGTGCAGGGAATTGGAAATGGAGTGGACTCCTCGCTAGTGCCCTTTTAAGTGTACCCGTTCAGCTTGGCTGAATGAGCTACTGTGTTTTGCATCAAGAGATTTAAACTTCCCGAAGGACAGCTCTTTAAGTTCTCTATGCAGTATAATCCAGTCGGGCACTTAAGATGAAGTAAAGGGAAAATACTCTGTAGCCCCATTCTTAGTGCCTGCTCTGTGTTTGGTCAACTTGCTATTGCCGAGAACTGAGATTGACGTCGAGCATGTGCTTTCATCAGGGCACTTGCAGGACCAGCAGATCAGTAGGACACAGAAGTCCCTTGGTGTTTGGAGTGAAATCCAATTCTGTGTGTACACGAATTGCTTTTTCTTTCTTTGTGCCTAACCTACCTTCCCCTCCCTTCTACCCCCACCTTCACATTTTTGAAAGCTTCCTGCATCGCTGTCTCCCCATGGACCAAGTTGTTTTTTGTTACCTTGTTTGCTTCTTTAAATGTTGTCTCTCAAACAAACTATTTCAAAGTTGATCTGCTTTGCCATTTTTAGTTGAAGACGTGTACATATGCCAGTCAGAGCTTCTGGTCAGCCGAGATGACCAGGGTGGCCCCAAAGCAAATTGATATTTTGACTCGTGCAGCCTTGTCCTGAGTAAGCAAGCCCGGCTCCCCTAAGCTCCTTGCACCCCATGTCTGCCTTGAAGCACCCCACGGGAAGTCGAGCCTCAGGCGCCTGCCCACCCTCCTCCTCTTCCATGTGAAGAGAGAGCCCTGAAGCGACTTGTTCACAGGGCCGCAGGAGATACGCAGCAGGGCTGGGACTAAGACCCACGCACCGTGCTCCACCACTGTCTCCTCTCCAGGGTCACCAGAGTGTGGATTGATGGAAAACCCCTACTGACAGAGTCACGCGGGTGTGGCTGTAACGCGTGGATGATTTGGAGCTTGAGATCCCTAACAAGAGCAAAAGGAAGTATACCCCCACCTGCCTACGTTAATTACTATCTTTCCTTTAAAAAAACCTTTCCCTGCAGGAGTAATTCAGGTGGTAACAAGTAGACTGTAATTGGAAAGAAAAGCTAGCATGTTAAACTGTTGCAAGATGGGAGACATCAGGCTGGAAGGATCTTGGAAAAAAAAAACCCAGCAAAAAACCTTCCCTCTCTGAGGCTCAGTTTATTGATTTGGGTTAGATTAGATGTTGTCCAGAATCTCTGAGCACAGACGTTCTGCGACTTGAAGGGACTGACTTGTGGCTAAAATAGTATTTTCAAGAAGCACAGCTCCAGAAGTACAAATGCCTTAAGGAGATACCCAAATACTCAAAATTGACCAGCTGGCTAAAGAAGGTGAAAGTGATTACTTGGAGATCTCAGTTTACCCTAATCATTTGTCGGATTTATTTTGGAATTTTGTGCCACTCTACAGCTCAAATTCCTGACATGAAAAATGTGAGGAGGAAGATGAGCCAGATAGTACGGTTGGAAATAGTTGAGAAACTTAGAGCTGAGAAGGCCCAGATGAGAGCCCAACTAGCTTGGCTAAAGGTGTCTGGGCACCAGCAGTGACTAAATTCAAGCTCTAGGAAGCAGGTAACAGTGACTGAGCCCGACTCTGCCTGAACCAGGTTCTTTACAATACGACTTTCATAACATCCCAGTTTCAAGGATAGTCAAGAGAAAAGCTGTGAATCTAAAAATTCCAGTTTTGATTGCATTAAGTATTCCGGGCCATACAAAAGAGCTGAAATCTTGCTTCCGTAAACACCGTCATTTCTTTCCTCTACTCTCTTACATGAGATCTTGGGGTACTCACCATTAATTGTGTGGCAAAAAGAAAAGGAACAGAATGAAAGGATAAAAGGAGATGCCAAAGTCCACCAGCAGTTTCTTTGTAAGAGTTGGTGACTCTTTTGTATCCGGGTGCCACACCCTTCAATCGGATGTGACATATCCGTGTCCCAGGCCACCTTACGGCCTGTCACCAAGCTGGCCGCAGGGTTGCTGTCAACCTTCCCTGAGTCAGAATTGACTTTGAGACGCCAGCCTCATAGTTTAGCAGCACCTGTTTATAAGGAAGCCGGACACTGGCAGCCAAAGACATGTGAAGCCTGCAGCAGTGCCCTCACTGGGCCTCGGTCTCCTCACGTCTAAACCGAAGCGTGTGGAGGAGGTGGAGTGCGGGCACCGCTGCCACTCCACGAGGGTCAGGCTCCCCCTTCTGAGACGGGCCCACCGTCCCGAGCTGCTTTCCCAAGCCAGTGGGGTCCAGGGGCACCGGGAGATTTCTGGCCCAGCTGGGAGTCTGCTCCTGCACCCTTGGCCAAAGCAGAAAGTGACTTTTTGCCTCCTAGTGAGTTCAGAAATCTTGGAGGAGATCTCGAGGCTTTCTTACCAGTCTTGCCAGTTCATAAGAGGCACGTAAGGAAATCTGGGAAATTCTGGTACTTTAATGTTGTACCAAAAATTCCTCCAATACACTGATTTCTCCGTTGTACACTTTAGTCCTTTAATGCAAATATTCATAGGTAAGTTTCCCATCTACACCCTGCTTGCAGGGGAAAAAAAAATTAAGTACCTCCTGAATGGCACGCATTGTGCTGAGCACATGTCACTACTTTAATACATGCCATTCAGAAAGAGGCAAGGAAGGGAAGAAGGAAAAGCAGGTGGGAGCAGGAGAGGCGGCCAGGGTGTCGAGGGCAGTCTGTGGTGAAGTTTCTTTTTCCTTAACTGAGGACTTTGCCAGCTGGCCTTGGCCCTCAGACCCGCCTCTGCTTTGCTCTGCTCTTGGGGATCCTGGTTCAGATCAAGCCGCCCTCGTATTTCCTAGGGGAGCCCTTGAGGATTCTAGCCTGACGACCCGCGTAAAGCCAGCCTCACTTCTCCCCCTTGCTCACGGCGTGCCTGCCGTTCTCAGGTTCTCCAGGGAAGACTAACCTGAGTTCTCCTAAACTCAAAATTCTACTTTTTAAAGAACAGAAGTAAGGGGGAAAGAGTTGAAAGTTTAAAATGGCAATTTAAAAAATTGGGGAAGAGCCGCTTTAGAGATACTTCCAAACGTAATTTTTTGGAGGGGCTACCTAAAAACTTTGGTTTTGGGACACTGGTAGCTGAAATTCCCATGATGAGCTTCCTTTTGTGTTTCTCATGGATGGTGTTCAAGATAATAAACTTGAATTTAATATTAAAATCAACCTTTAGATTTTATCTACCTTTTACAGAAGTTCTTGAGGATATAGTGGCCATTTTCAAAAAAATCTGGAAAAAGCCATGATGATGAAGGATTTAATAAAAATTAGAGCATTTTGAAGCAATACATTAGACGAAAGGATGATGGTTTTTTAAAAAAGTGTTAGATGTAGCTTCCTTTTTGGTCAGTACCTAAAGTTCTGGAGCTGATACAGGAATTGCAAAGCAGGCTGGAAGAAAGTGACAAGCCTAAGAGCAAGGTGGCCATCTGAACACAGAACCCTTCTGGTTTCATTGCATTTAACTGCTGCCCACCTGCGAGATGTTCAGTCTTACAGCCCAGTGGAACTCCCCTTCCCTCCTGGAAGTGGTTTGCAAACAGTATTCTGGAAAGACAGCGTGTTTGAAAAAATGGGGGGTGGATGGGCTGTGCATACTTAACTTACACATTTGCAGCTGCGTGGTCAAGCCCTGCTTCCCATTCTTCTCAAGTAGGAAATCCTCCTCCCTAGCTTTTAAAAACTTCCGTGAAGCCTCACACTCTGGTAGTTGTTCTGTCCGTTGGTGCATAAGATGCAGGCCTTGTGGCTGCAGCATCTTTTGAACAGCAGGAATACGTGCAGGACTGCTGGAGCCCTGGCAGCAGCGCTCGGGCTGCCGTGCACCTACTCGGCGCAGACGTGGCTCAGGGGTGGGCAGGTCCTGGAATAACCTGCCCGGCACGGTGGGTGACCCCGTTGACTGTTCCTAACAGGCATTAGCATTTGCAGATCATGTCTTGATAAATTAGATTCAAGGTTGTTCCTTTAGCAGCTCAAGTACATTATGCTTTCTAGTAAGTAGGAGAGAAAGGGGGAGGAATTGGATGGATGGAAAATTTCCCATTCATTCTTTCAACAAATACTTCTGGAACTGTTGCCCTGGGCCAGGCACAAGGGATTCAGCAGTGAGGAAAACAGACCAATCCCTGGCTTCGTGGAGCTGATCTCCCACTCAGGGAGATAGTGGATGGCATTAAGTGCTAAGGAGAAAGCTAAGGCAGTAGAGAGGTGCAGGGAGCGCTGGGCTCTGGTGTAACTATTATGATTTGATCCGGGCGGCCAGGGAAGTCCTTACTGAGAAAGCGTTGTTGAGCAGGTACCTGTGGGAGGGCAGCAAGCCGGCTGACCGGGCGCCTGGAGCCAGGGCTTCCCAGGCAGAGGGAAGGCAGGGCAAAGGCCCTGAGGTGGAAAAGCAAGGAGCCTAGCGTGGTTAGAGCCAATGGAAGACAAGAGAAGCAGAGATTGAAGTCAGATTGTGGGGGGCCCTTTTTAACAATTAGAGACTCTGGCTTTTTGTTGAGGAAGACAGGATGCCATTAAGGGGCTTTAAGCAGAGGAATGACACGATGGGATTCACGATATAAAAGCTTCAGTCTGCCTGCTGTGTGACCAGATTCCAGGAGGCGAAGTGGAAGCAGAGACCAGCTAGGAGGTTAGCACCATACTTCCGGCAGGAGAGGCTGTTGGCGTGGACCGGGCGGCACCGCGGAGGGGCCGGGGAGTGGGGGCTTCGTGGACGGCACCCCGCCCATCTTCCTGCGTCGCTGGTCACCGGAGGGGCAGCTGGGGGCGTTGAGGACCCCATCTTTAGAGGAGGGCCAGAGGACCCGCAGCAGGGCTTGCCCGGGAAAGGAAGTGCCCTGCGCGGTGCCGGTGAACTTGGGGAGCGGCAGCAAGGCGGGCACTCACTGCACACCCCTCTGCGAGCCCCGCCTCTCCACCTCAAAAATAAGTATGTCGACGACGAGTTGTCAGCAACTTTGCCCTCGAAAGATTTAGCAAAATGTGGGTGCTAAAAACACTAACATGCATTCAAGACGGACTGAACGTAGGAGGTCTGTGTGCGGCCCCAGCCCCTCACGGGTCCGAGCAGGCAGCCGCTGCCACACGGGTGGGGACGTGCCCTGGGCGCGTCCAGGACCAGCCGACACGAGAGCTGCACACGCGTGTGTCATCAGCGTGCAAGGCCCTCACACCCAGACGCGCGGGGCTGCTGCAGACGCGCGTCGCTCAGAAGAGCCCTGGTTGAATGGGCAGCGGGAGGGCGAAGCAGAGGCCAGAGGGAGCACGCCGGACGCGCTCGGGAAGGCGGGCAGTCGGCCTCAGTTTCCCCTCTTGCAAATTAACACTTGGCAGCTCCCACGGTGGTTTTTAGTTGGGGAAATAGGTATGTAGTGAGAGTCGAGTGACCTTTGACTGCTGAGTCATGAACCTCAGTGACTCAAAGCATTTCCCTGGTAATGCGGAGCTTTCTGGGGAAGAGCCGAAATCCATGCTGCAGGTTTCACGCCTGGCAGCCCTGAAGCTGCCCTCCTCCTCTCCTCTTCCCCAGCACGCCAGCCAGGGGGTGGCCCTTGGGGGCCACGGTGCTGTCTTCTTTGTCGCTGTGAATTTTCCCTTTCACAGCCCTGGCTCCGGCTGCCCCACTGCCCTGGAGCCACGTGTCCCCCCTGACGGGCTTGGACCGCTGCTGACTTCACGCCGCTGGCCTCCCTCTCCACCCTGCTACTGCCTTCCTTTCCCGTCGTGGCCCCTGCAGCTAATTCCTCTGGTTTCGTCAGTACCAGTCATCGGGGCGACATAGTGGAAAGAACGTGGACTTCGGCATCAAACAGACCAGGACTGAACCTGGCTTGCCTGTGACCCACAGTGCCGGGCTCAAGTTCCTTAGCTTCTCTGGACCTTGGTTTCCTCATCCATGGAATGAGAGTAATATTTTCCTCCCAGAATTACGGGTACTCAATATTTAGAAAATCCATTTCTCAGAATTGACATTAGAGAAATAAAAACATATGTCTAGCCAAAGGCTTGTATGTGACTTACCGTTCAAAGCAGCTTTATTTATCGTACCCCCGAACTGGAAACAACCGAAATGTCTTATCAGCATTTGAAGAGAGAGCCAGATTGTAGTGTGCATATATATATATATATATATATTTACATACACACAGTGGACGCTACTCACCTGCAAAAAGGAACGAACCGCCGATAAGTGCAGTAACATGGATGAGATGCAAAGTTGCTAGGCACAGCTAATCTTTCAGGACAGCAAGCAGAGCCATGGTTTCCGGAAGCTGCCGTTGAGGGGTGGAGGGAGTTGACTGCAAAAGGGCATGATTGGAAGGGACCCTTTTTTCCCAGGTTTATTGAAGTATACTCTATGTACAGTAAAAGCCACCTTTTTGGGGGTACAGTTCTATGAATTTAGACAAACATATAATTACATAACCCTTGCCACCATCAAGATACAGAATATTTACGTCATCCCCAAAAGTCCCCTCCCTGCACCCCCGTCCTAATTTCTGTCCCTATAGTTTTTTTTTTTTCTTCAATTTTTTTAATTTGTAAAATGATATATAAATGCATATGCATATATGTGCATTTGTTTACATAAATGTTATTTTATATATATATATATATATACATTTTATAAAGGTGCCTAGATTTGTCCCTATAGTTTTGTCTTTTCCAGAATGTCACATAATGGAACCATTCAGTAAGTCGTCCTTTGTGTCCAGCCTCCTTCGCCAGCATAATCCTTGTGAGACTCATCTGTATGGTTTCTTGCATCGGTGGTCAGTTCCTCTTTATTGCCGAGCGGTATTCCACTGCAGGGACATACCACGATGTGTTTATCCATTCGCCCGTGGACGGGCATTAGGGTTTGCGTCCATCTTGGGGCTTCTAGAAACACTCATGTACAGGTGTTTGTGTGGACATGTGTCATCTTTTCTCCTGGGTAATTACCTAGGAGCTTGATTGTTGGATTGAATGAAAATTGTATGCTTTACTTCATAAGAAACTGTCAAACTGTTTTCAGAGTACCATTATGCACGCCCACCAGAAGTGTAGGAGAGTCCCAGTTACTCTGCATCTTTATCAGCACTTGGTACTATTGATTTTTGTTTGTTTGTTTGTTTTTAATTTAGTTATTCCCACCCCCTCTCATTGTTTTGCACTTGCTGTCTGCTTCTCTTCTCTTTAGGTGGCACCAGGAACCGATCCTGGGACCTTCCAGAGTGGGAGAGAGGCGCTCAATCTCTTGAGCCACCTCAGCTCCCTGGTCTGCTGCGTCTCTTATTGTCTCTCCTCCGTGTATCTTTTCGTTGCGTCATCTTGCTACACCAGCTCTCTGCGTGGGCCAGCTCTACGTGTGGGCCAGCTTGCCTTTCACCAGGAGGCCCCGGGAATCGAACCCTGGACCTCTGGTAGACGGGAGCCCAATTGCTTGAGCTACATCCACTTCCCAAGTACTATTGGTTTTTTAAAACTTTAAGCTATTCTCATAGATGTGTAATGATATTGTAGATTTAATTTGTACTTCCCTAGTGACTAATGATGTTGAGCATCTTTTCATGTGCTCTTTTGGTCATCGTAGAGAGATTTGAACTTTAGTAAAGTGTTCAAACCTTTTGCCCATATTAGGTTTTTCATTTCCTTATTATTGAGCTTTGAGTGTTATCTCTGCTTGTTACCAGTTCTTTATCAGATGTGTTAAGAAAATATTTTCTCTTATTCTGTGGCTTGTCTTTCCATTTTCTTAAAAGCCTTTGGAAGATTTTAAGTTTTGATGAAGTCCAATTAGTTAATTTTTTTTATATGATTCTAAGAAAGCTTTGCCTAACCCAAAGTTATAAAGATTTAGTTTTATGTCTTCTTATCTAGAAGTGTTATCGTTTTAGCTTTTTCATTTAGAACCTGTGATCCATTTTGAGTTCATTTTTATGTACAGTATGAGACTCGTTTTCTTTTTTTGCATTTGGATGACCAGTTGTTCTAACACTATTGTTCACTATTCTCCATGGAATTATCTCGGCACCTTCGTCGAAAATCAGTTGACCATAGACGTGTGGGTCTACTTATGGACTCGATAGTCTATTCCATTGATCTGTGTGACTGTCCTTTTGACAATACTACACCCTTTGATTAATGTAGCTTTATAGTAAGTCTTGAAATCAGGTAGTGTGAGTGCTGTACCTTTGTTCTTCTTTTTCAGTGTCGTTTGGCAATTCTAGGTCCTTTGCTTTTCCACATAAATTTTAGATCACTTGTTGATTTCTACAAAGAAACCTGCTGGGATTTTCGTTGAGATTGCATTGGATCTATAGATCAGTTTGGGGAGAATGAACACATTGTCAATAGTGAGTTTTCCATTCCACAAACAGGATGTAATTCTCCACTTATTTAGGTCTTCTTTTATTTCCTCAACAATGCTTTGTAATTTTCAGCATACAAATCTTGCGCATATTTTATTAGATTTTCTAGTTTCAATTTCCTGTTGTTTGTAGTCAGTACATAAAAATACAATTGATTTTTATATAGTAACTTTGAATCCTGTAACCTTGATAAGCTCACTTATTAGATCCAGAAGATTTTTTTGATTAATTCTTCACAATTTTCTAAGTTGACAGTGGTGTCATCTGTGACTAAAGTTAGTTTCATTCCTTCCTTTCCTATCCAAATGCCTTTTATATCTTTTTCTTGTGCTATTGGACGGGCTAGGACCTCCCGTATGGCACTGAATAGAAGTGATGAGAGGGGATAGTCTCGGTTCCCAGCCTTGGGGGAAATGCCGTCAATCTTTCACCATTAAGTATGATGTTGTGGGTTTTTCATAGATGCCTCTTATCAGGTTGAGAAAGCACCTTGTAGAATAAATGAGTATATATAAGAATATTTTTCTGAGAGTTCTTATCAAAAATGGATTTTTAATTTTGTCAGATGCCTTTTCTTCACTTGTTGATATGATAATGAAGTTTTTCTCCTTTAGTCTGTTTTTTTTTTTTTTT
>JAQZBX010076523.1:0-14415 GCA_029593785.1 Cabassous unicinctus | reverse complement strand
CTGCTGCATCAGCCCACTTCACAAGGAGGCCCCGGGAAGCGAACCCGGGGCCTCCCATATGGTAAACGGGAGCTCTATTGATTGAGCCACACCTGCTTCCTCCATGTATTTTAGCTCTTGCATTTAAGCTTATCATTATTATTTCATTTTCCTATTAATTGTATTTGGTTATTATATGGGCTTCATCTTCAAGGAAGGTTTAGATCACAGAAGGGTTACAACAGGGGCTGCAAAAGATCATTGGTGGGGGGTGTCTGGGATGGGGGATTCATGGGAGGAAGTTCATCTGAATGAAAGATATATAAAATTGTCCAAATGTCAAGGGGTGGGGCATGGTCACAGTGGGTGGACAATCACTCAATAAATGAGGGAATGCTGAATTCCCAGCCTGGAGAGCTCTGCCACATTCTCCAGGAGAGCAGCAACAGTCTCCTGAATGCAGGGGCAGTGTCTGGCAAAGGAGGGTTCTTGTTATTGATGACTAGCCTTACGAGTCTTTGCTCTTGTAATTAAAACTTAGTCTACTATTACGGGGTGCCTAAGGGTTGCCACCTGAGAGCCTCCTTGTTGCTCAAATGTGGCCTCTCTCTAAGCCAAACTCAGCATGTGAATGCATTGCCTTCCCCCAGCATGGGACATGACTCCCAGGGATGAGCCTCCCTGGCAATGAGGGATTAACAAGGGATTAACACCAGGTGCCAACTGGCAATACGACTGTAAAAAGACCTTGAATAAAAGGGGGAAAAAGCTAAAGACAAATGAGTTCATGTGGCTAAGAGACTTCAAAGAGAGTTGGGAGGTCATCCTGGAGGTAACGCTTATGCACACCTCAGTAGGATCTCATAGAACACCAAAGTGAATATCACCCCACAAAGAGGGGCTTCTGAGGCCTCTGGAGACACCCAGGTCCTATATAAGGGGGGAAAGCTCCAGAGATTGATGCCTTATCAATGGGCTATACTTTGGAGTCTGTGCTCCTGAGAGTGACAGAGTTGGACTCAAATAAGTCCTCCCTGCACATGATCCATCAGTCCCTTCTATTCAAACCTATATGTGGTGCTGGAGTTTCTAGGTGTACTTCCAGAGACTGGAGACTTTGGCCTGCCCATGTGCCAGCTGTTCCTGGAACCTCGGTGGAGCTGCAACTCTTACTTTATAGCTCAATGGGCTCACCCAAGTCACCTGGTGAGCAGATGATGATGGACAACGGCCATCCCAGTGAATGGGAAGAGTCTGCAGCTGCAGGCAGGATAATCCCATCCATCGTACCCATGGGATATAAGCCCCCTCTCACTTGGAGGTGGAGTGGACATCAGCATCCAAAACTCCTCAGGATTGGGGGAAGAGCTATGGACTAGAGTGGACTTAATGTTATTCTGTTGTAGACATATTGTGATTCAAGTAATGGGCGAAATTACAACAGTGAGGTGGAGCCAGTGGCCACTGGACACTTTCAGGGCAGGGAAGAGAAAAGCAGTTGTAATACAGGGGCTTTTTGGGGACTTGGGAATTATCCTGAGTGACATTACAATGACAGATAAGGCCATTTTACATCAGCATATACCATGCAGAACTGTGTGGGAGAGAGTGTGGTCTACAATGTGAACTATGGTCCATGCTTAGTGGCAAAGCCCCAGGATGTGTATATACATTGCAGGTGATGTGCCACACTAAAAAGATGTTTTTGTGGGATGTTATGGGAGGTGTGGGAGGTAGGGAACATGGGAATCCTTGTAATTTTTGTGTAACATTTATGTAATCTAAGTATCTTTTAAAATTAAAAATTAAAAAAAAAGCAGAGGGCAGGAGGGCAGTGCAGGGAAGAGATGGGAGGAGGGCAGTGCAGGAAGCAAAGGGGAGGAGGGAAGAGCAGGTAGAGATGGGAGGAGAGCAGCATATGGAGCAGAGGGGAGGAGGCAGTACAAGAAGAGATGTGAGGAGAGCAGTGCAGGAAGCAGAGGAGAGGAGAGCAGAAGGGCAGGGCAGGAAGCAGAAGAGAGGAGAGCAGAGCAGGGAGCAGAGGGGAGGAGGGCAGAGCAGGGAGCAGAGGAGAAGAAAACAGAGTGTGGAGCAGAGGGGAGGAGGCAGTACAGGAAGAGATGGGAGGGGGGATACAAAGAGCAGAGGAGAGGAGAGCAGAGCAGGGAGCAGAGGGGAGGAGGCAGAGCAGGGAGCAGAGGGGAGGAGGGCAGTGCAGGGAAAAGATGGAAGGAGGCCAGTGCAGAGCAGAGGGGAGAGGACGATGCAGGGACCAGATTGGAGGAGGGCAGTGAAACAAGCAGTTATATGGAGGCAGTGCAGAGAAGGCACAGATGCCATTTCTTGCTGGAGCAAAATTGAGGGTTGTTAGAATGAGGGCAGTGGCAATGGTGATGGGATAACAGTGACAAAATTGGCCAGGCCTTTGGGCAGGAGGCTTGGCAGTCTCTTGGATATGGGTGGCCTTGGAGGAGGCGCCCTGTTCTTGCTGTGTGAATAGTGCAAGGCTGGCACTTTCAGGAGCCTTGCCAGGAGGGCAGACAAGGTGGTCTGAGACAGACAGGGAGAGATTTAAACATGCCACTCTGGTGGCCTCCCGGCTTCCTAGTGGAGTCGTCAAGAAAACAATTAGATCTGTAACACAGGTGAGAGGACTGAGCTAAGATGAGATGATGACTTCTTGCTCTGGGGCCTCTGGTCTCTGCAGTCATCTGGCCTGGTGGGCATGGTTGTGAGTGGGCACTGGTGGGGAGGGGAATATGGTGAATGTGAGGGCAGGCATCTCTTAGCTTTCTAGGAATGCTGTAACAAAGTACCACCAACTGAGTGGAATGAAGCAACAGAAATTCACTCTCTCACATTTCTAGAGGCTACAAGTCCAAGAAGAAGGTGCTGGCAGAGCTGTACTCCCTCTGAGGCTCTAGGGGAGAATCTTTCCTTGCCTCTCCCAGCTCTTCTATTCCTGGAGATCTTAGCCTTCCTTGCTTGTGGCAGAAGCACTCATCTCTCTGCCTTCATCTCACGTGGCCGTATCCTTGTGTGGGTCTCTGTGTCCTCTTCTTTTAAGAACAGCACTCATTGGATTAGGATCCACCCTTCTCCAGCATGCCCTTGTCTTAACTAATTACCTCTGCAAAGACCCCATTTCCAAACAAGGTGACATTCTGAGGTTCTGGGTGAACGTGAATTTTGCAGGACACTGGTCAATCCAGTTCAGCATCCCTCTTTAAGACATTCAGCTCTGAGGGCATGACTTCTCATCTGGTCCTTCCTGTTGGGTTGGTTGGTTTTGTCTGTAATATAGGAGAGATGGAGCCATAAGGGTAGGAAAAGTGAGATTGGAGATGCAGGAGTTAGAGACTGGTGGCCGGGGAAGAGCAAATCAGAAGGATGGAATCATCAAAGGGCGTGGTCCCCTGCTATAACAGAGGAAGGGAAGGAAGTACAGTCTAGGATGCAAGCTGGCAGGCAGGCTGGGTGGGTGGAAGCAGATGGACATCACCTCAATGGCTTTGATTCTCCCTGAGAAGTGAGCAGGGTATCTGCCGAAGGAGGGGAAGGTGCTGGAGGTGGGCGGTCAGAGCAGATGGTTTGAACTATTGCTGCAGAGTGGGGAAGAACAAGCTTAACAAGGCAGGCTTAACAAGAATGCCAGAGGGCAGCAAGGGTGAAATATGGGGATAGAGAATGGACATGCAGTCCTCCAAGACAGCACTCCCACCACCCAGATGAAACTGCAGACGTGTCATCCTCCCTGAGAGTCCTCCCTCCACCCACATGAGACCTGGGCAGAGGAAGGACCAGCTGTCTTCCTCAACAGCCCTCTCTGCCCATATCAGAGCACAGACGTACCATCCTTCCTGAGAGTCCTCCCTCTGCTTGGCTGAGAGTATAGACATGCTGTCCTCCTCGAGAGTCCTCCCTCTGCTCAGATGAGAGCACAGTTATGCTGCCTTCCCTGAGAGTTCCCTTCCACTCAGATGACAGTGCAGATGGACTGTCCTCCTCAACAGCCCTCCTGCCACCCAGGTAAAAGCACAGACCCTTCATCTTCCCTGAGAGTCCTCCCTCTGCCCAGATTAGAGTGCAGCCCTGCCATCCTCTACAGTCCGCCCTCCACCCTAATGTACTCAGAGTAAATCTCCTGGACATCGATCTCCACACTGGGGGTCCGAGGGTCAGCGGCCTTGGTTCAGGTGGCCCTAAGGGCAGCTGATGGCCCCTGTGGGCCTCGTCTTCCTTTTCTGCCAGAAAGGGGTCATCACAAAGCTTGCATGGATGCTGTTCTGGTCAGCACCAGGCCCGGAGGCCACCGACAATAGCAAGGACACACTAAGTGGTGGCTGGGGAGAACGTCAGTCCACAGGCTCCTGTGTCAGACCCCCGGGCCATCCCCCAGACCCTCGCAAGTGTCTGCACTGAACCATGCACCATGTGAAAACCTCCACTGGATTGCCTTTTTCTTGCCCTGGTCCAAAGTCCCTTAACAGTGACTCACATCAATGCCTGTCACCCTCAGCTTTAAGCAGCTATTCCTTTTTTTTTCCACTTTATTTTTTAATATATTTTTTATTTATTTTTTAAAAGATACTTAGATTACATAAAATGTTATATAAAAAATAAATAAATATAAGGGATTCCCATATGCCTCCCTCCCCACACCTCCCACTTTTCTCTACATTAACAACTTCTTTCATTAGTGTGGTACATTCATTGCAATTGATGAACACATTTTGGAGCATTACCACTAAGCATGGACTATAATTTACATTGTTGTTTACACTCTCTTCCACTCAATTTTGTAGGTTATGGCAGAATATATAATGGCCTGTATCTGTCATTGCAATGTCACTCAGGTCAATTCCAAGTCCTGAAAATGCCCCCATATTGCACCTCTTTTTCCCTCACCCTGAATACAGCACCTCCAGTGGCCACTATCTCCACATCAATGATATAATTTCTTCCATTGCTAGAATCACAATAAGTCTATAGTAGAATTCCTGTGCCAGCTGGGCCCTGAGCCTCAGTGGATTTGCTACACTTACTCTCCAGTTCACTGGACTCACCCAGGATAACTAACAAGGAGGTGAGGATGGACAACCACCACACCAAGGAACCAAGAATCTACAACATCAAGCAAGAGAGTCCCATCCATCAGCCATATGGGATCGAAGCTCCCCTCTCAATTAGAGGCAAAGTGGGCATCACCATCCCAGAATCCTCAGGATTGGGGAATGAAATATGTCTCTTCCTTTTTAAAGCAGTCGTTGGATTTTCTAAGGCTCAGTAATCAGCTGAGCCAGTATCCCCTGAAGATGTTTAAATGCACCTGGCTTCACCAGGTCCCCAGAGTCTGGGAGTTTAGCGATGGCAGGTGGGCCAGCATGGAGGCAGGTGCCTTGGACACATGATGGAGCTACTGGCCCCTTTCTCCTTCACCAGTTTGGCTGTCCCTGAGTTTGCAGGAGGGAAAAAAAGCAGCATTATCTGGTATTTGGAGAAAGAAAGCAAGAAAGATGCCAGGAACTGCTAAATTCCAAAGAAAGTCTCTTAGGCAGAGTTGCTTCTGTTTCAGGTGCCTGCATCTAGGCACTTTGAAAACCTGCCTCAACAATATTTTTTGAGACCGAAATCTAATCAAGCCTGCACATCTAAAACTATATAAATTAACACACTCATTAGGGTCCTAGAAGCTACAGGCTCTGTATAAAACAGCCCCATTTAAATGTAAATTTTGACATTCAGCCCAAGACTAGGAAAGAAATAGCTTCCCCACCTAAACACTGGGAAGGAGAATGAGGATTAAATACTAATTCTTCATGAAGGAAGACTTTTTAATCATGTTTACTTTTAGACCAGCATGATTCTGGGTCTTTTTTCCCCGTGTGGAGAATATTGGATTTTTAATTACCTGAAGCTCAGAGGTGATGCCCAGGCCCCTCAGGTCTTGCCTCTTCACCCAGATAGTATGATTAAGTGTAATTTTGTTAGAAGTGTAGCTCTGAGCACCGTTAATTGACAGAGGTCCTGGAGAAGCTGAAGATAATCAAGGAGAAATGAAAACATGGGGTTCTGGCAGAAAATGAAAAGAAAAGCCTGCTCTGTATAATGAATCACGCTGGTGATAAAGCTTCTGCTCTTTGTGATATTAGCGGAAAAGCTAATATCCCTCCTTCCTACATTCCTGTTCTGCCGAAATAGCCCAGCTCGAAATGTGGTCATGTCAAATGTCTAAAGGCAACGTCATTTCCAACTCTGGGGCATGGCCAATTGAAAAGGAGGTGGAAGGAGAGGACAGAGAGGAAATTCACTTGAGTGCAAGCACAGACAGCTTTGGCCAGCACAGCATTGGGTTGAAATGATCAGCCCTCTGTACCCCAACCTCACCAGGCAATAAATGAGAACCTGGAGGAACTGACAGCTGGAGGCAGCTGCTGACCACCCCTAGCCCTGAGCCCCTGCAGCTAGCTGAACAACAGCCAGCCCCATGCACACACTGATGTGTGCCATGCCAGTGATGGCACTGGCTTCTGCCACTGGGTGCACAGAGATGGGGACAGCAGAAAGAGGAGCAGATTGCAGGCTGTGGGGAAGAGTCCCCTGAAGCTGGCAACTGGAAATTCTCAACTTTATCCATTCCTATTTCCTGACCAAGAGCTTCTGTGGGCATGTGTCTTTGGTCCCTGGTGTTAATGCAGTGCCAGCATACGGAAGCTCCCTGATAAATATTTGATGTGTCAGGAAACCTGTATCAGGCACTTCAGATCTAAGCCAGGTTGCAAGACCTGGTCTCGGCCCCGGGTGCCTGTTAAAACCATTCGGCACTTACCGTCCTCCCAGGTGCCTGCTTTCTGTCTCTTGCCAGCTAAAGGGGAAGCTCTGCCAAGAGAGGAGCTGTGTGCATGGTGTCTGTGTCCTGAGCAAATGTGCCGCAGGTAGGGTCTTCGTGCAGTTTTTTGGACAGGTAAATTATGTCAAATGACAAGGGTCTTCTCCCAGCTGGTAACCTGGGAACGTTGTTAATCCCCAGTTCTCTGGCTTTTAACGTGTAGAATGTTCAAAAGGCATGCTGGGGATAGGATAACAGCTCCCACAAAGGCTTCCTTTTCACCTGTGCTACCTGTCCATCTGTTGTGACAAGCTGTTGGAGACAGGGCTCCACTCCAAATGCTCTCTCAGGGGCCTAAGCTAAAGGGGGCTCCACCATTCAGCAGCTGTATCATCTGGAGCATAGTTTTCCTGGCTGCTTCAGAAGGTAGCAGCCAGCAGGAGGGCTGTGCACTGACTCCTTTATGCTTTGGCTCACAATTGACAGAACCAGTCTCCTGTTCCGGGCTGCCTGCCAGGGAGCTGGGAAGAGTGGAGGAGCAGAAGGAAGGCTGCAAGGGTATCCCTGCCTCTGCCATGGTAGGCATTAGCCCCATTCCACAATGAGAAAACAGAGGCTCAGAGAAGTTCAGTTCTTTGCCCCAAGTCACACAGCAAGTCAGTGTCAGAGCCAGTCTGCCTGGCTTCAAAGTCCCCATTTGCAAACAGTACACCATGCTGCCTTTCTCATCAACCCTGCTTTGATGCGAATGATTTGGGTCATAGTTGCTATTCTCCTGACACCCATCTAAGAACATCCCTTGGGGAACAAAGGGATGGTGGAGAATAAGGGGAAATTTTTACTAGGGACAGAGAGGGAGGACATTGTATTAGTTTCTTGTGCCTGCCACTGGGTGACTTAGAGGAACAGAAACTCATTTTCTCCCAGATCTGGGGGCTGGAAGATGGGAATCAAGGGGTCGGCGGGGCTGGGCACTCGTCTGAGGCTCTAGGGGAGGACCTCTCCTTGTCACCCTGCTGGTGGCTTGGGGCTGTCTCACTCCAGTCTGTGCCTCTGTCTTCACATCTCTTCTTCTCTGTATGTGTATCTTCTCATCTTTCTCTTACAAGGAGTAAGAGAAAGTGGGCCTTGGAGTTAGGGCCCACCTGAGTAATTCAGGATGCCGTCATCTCAAGACCTTTAATCACATTTGCAAAGAGCCTTTTTCCAAATAAGGTCATAGTCACAGGTTGACAGACTGCATGCCTACAACTGATTTTTTTTTATTATAATTTTTGTAAGATATTTAAATTACATAAATGTTACACAAAAAATATAGGGATTCCCATATGCCCCACTCCCCACACCTCCCACACCCTCCCACATAAACAACATCCTTCATTAGTGTGGCACATTTACTGCAATTGATAAACGCATCCTGGGGCTTTGCCACTGAGCATGGACCATAGTTTACATTGTAGTCTACAATCTATCCCACACGGTTTTGCATATTATGTGATGATATAAAATGGCCTATATCTGTCATTGCAGTGTCACTCAGGACGATTCCCAAGTCCCGAAAAAGCCTCCGTATTATAAATGTTTTTCCCTCTTTCTGCCCCCAGAGCCTCCAGTGGTCACTGCCTCCACATCAATGTTGTAATTTCTTCCAATGCTAGAATCATAATATGTCTATAGTAGAATACCAGAAAGTCCACTCTAGCCCATAGTTCATTCCCCAATCCTGAGGATTCTGGGATGGTAATGTCCCACTCCACCTCTAATTGAAAGGAGGCTTCAATCCCATACAGCTGATGGATAGGACTCTCTTGCTTGTAGTTGTTGGCTTTCTCGTTTCCTTGGTACAGTGGTCTAAAACTGATTTTGATGAGATTTTGTGCTTAATATTGCTACTGAAAGGATTTAAGTCTTTTTTAAAATATTGTGAAGGAATGAATGTATTTGCAAGTGGAAGGAACATGTCTTTCTGGGGTCCAGAGTGTGGAATGTGATAGTATGAAGCTGGGTGGATCCCAGAAGATCATGTCCTTGGAGCTAATCCATTCCTGTGTATGTAAACCTTTGCAGGTAGGATCTTTTGGTTAAATTACTCCAGTTAAGGGTCTTTGATGAGATTGTGTGACTCTCTTACTGGAGTCCTTCATAAATGGTAGAAACATGCAAGACATGGAGAAACGCTCTTAGAAGCAGAGAGAGAAGGCCCCAGGAGCCTGAAGCTGAAATCAAAGGAGCACAGGAGCTGAGAGGAGGCCACTGAAGCCAGAAGCTGAAAGCAACGAGGCCTGGAGGAGAGGGGAGAGACAAGTAGACACTGTCATGTGCATGATCACCCACAGCTGCAGCTAAGGGAGAAAGCATTGCCTGATGAAGCCTTGATTTGGATACTTTCACAGCCTCAGAACTGTAAACCTATAAGTTAATAAATTCCCATTGAAAAGCCAACCCATTCTGGCATATTGCCTTGGCAGCTTTCAGCAAACTAAAACCAGGGATTAGGATAGACATTCTTTTGGAGGGCCACCATTTAGACTGTGATAGGCATAGCCAAGCCAGGATTGGGGATTGGGGTGGAAACTGGAGGCTTTGGGGTAACCAGCGGGTGGCAGGAAGCAGGACATAGCAGAGAAGAAGGGCAACCAAACACTTTAGATCTACCCTTTGTGGGTCCCCATGGAGGAAGAGTAGAAGTTGAGATCCCCTCCTCCAGAAAGTGGGCTTGCTATGAGATGGCCCTTGCAGATACACTGAGACCTTTGCACAACAAGGCACATGCAAAAAGACTCTGCAGTGCAGAGCTCAGGCAAGCTCAAGCAGCGGCCCCAACTGAGCAGGCCATGCCCAGCCTCAGAACAGGACCAGCTCTGTCCGGCAGAGTTCTGTTACAGGTTTGCATGACACATGTGCTGAGGTGGGGCATCTCCCTATGTGGGATGAAGACACAATCCTCTTTTGTTCTCCTTCCTCTTGATGGAGAGTTTGTGGTACTTGTGCTGCCACAGGATGACAGAACCATGACTCTTTTTATCAGCTCACACTGCCATGGCATGAACTGTTGATGGCTACCTTTAACCCCAACAGTCCTACCCCTCTGGATGCAAGGACATTCCATGAGGAGCTTCGGAGCTCCTGGGTTTCCCTTGAGAGGCCCCCTAGCATCCCTCCATCATGACACTGAAAAGTCATCATGACAATGGTCTGACTTTTCTCGTCTGTTCCTAAAACCATCTGTTCCTAAGGGCAGTGAGTTATCTGTGTAGGATTTGCCTCAGTATCCCCAATGCCCAACATAGACCCTAGCAGATGGAAGCGTGGGTAGAGAGAAGGAAGATTGCGACGTAGATGGATGCAAGCAGAGCTCCCCAGACACTTGTCATACCTGAGCTTCCCCAGGGGCATAGAGTCTGATTTGCACTGCATTGTTGACACACCCATCAAGCCCTGCATGGTTCCACGTTTAAATGCCACCTCCTCCTTGGCAAGGGGGTTTGTCCATTTCTAACCCTCTTCTTGGAGACCTAAAGACAAGCACTGCTCATTTCAGAAAGCAGAGGGAAGTTCTAGCAGGCACAGCCAGGAAAATAAAACTGTGGAGGATAAGAACTCGGAAGGAAGCAAGTTCTACTTTGCATATTTGTAGTAAAGGGAATTGCTCCTCATGAAATTATATGGACTCCTCCTTTTATAGCCCAATGTGAGAGTGAGTTGTGAAATACTGGAAATGTCAAGATTTAATTAAAACCCAGTTCACTGCACTGAAGTTCGTTTTACAAAATACAGCAAAGATTAATGGGAGATATCAAACCAAACTGTTTGTGCACAGCCTGTTGGGTCATAATTTATGGGAACAAGAGGAAGTCATTGCCTTAGAATAAATTTACTGCTTCTCTTGCTAAGGAAAATGGAAATAATAACCCTCAGGTCAGCTCAGCCACACCAGAATGAGACAGCCGGGCCAGGTCAGAGCTGCTGGGTGCTCTGCCATATGTTCTTTAAGGAATACAGGGCAAGGAGAAGGGAACTCCACCTTTTTCCTTTTATTCCTCAAGAGAAGTACAGGGAAGTGGATGTGGCTCAAGCGATTGGACTCCCATCTACCAGATAGGAGGTCCAGGGTTCGATTGCCAGGCCTTCTGGTGAAGGCAAGCTAGCCTGAGTGGAGAGCTGGCCCACGCGGAGTGCTGGCCCGTGCAAGAGTACTGGACCACATGGAGTGCTGGTCCACGTGGAGAGCTGGCACAGCAAGATGACACAACAAAAACAGACATGGAGGAGAGACAATAAATGACGCAGCAGACCAGGGAGTTGAGGTGGCGCAAGAGACTGAGCGCCTCTCTGCACTCTGGAAGGTCTCAGGATCGGTTCCCAGTGCTGCCTAAAGAGGAGACAAGCAGGCACAGAAGAACACACAGGGAGCATACACAGAGAGCAGACAGCGAGCGCAAAAACAATGGGGGCAGGGGGATAAATAAATAAATAAATCTTAAAGAGAAGTACAATGGTGATTATCCCTGCTTTCCACATGAAGAAATGAAGAAGGTTCAGAGGGATACTGACCCAAGGCCCCACAGCCAGTGGATGGAGGGGCAGGTGAGGGGGCAGAGACCCCCCTGAAAAGATGGCAGCCCCAGGCTGGGTACTCCAAGCACTAGATCCATAGACCTCAGCTCAGTGGCTGGGGTAGCTGGATATGGTTCCCCATAAAGATGCCCACACCCTGATCCCTGAACTCTGTGAGTGCTGCCTTACACCACAAAAAAAATAAATAAATACTTTGCAGATGTGATTGAGTCAACGATATTGAGAGGTGCAGATTATTCTGGATTATCTGGGTGGGCCCTAAATTCAATCACTTGGGTCCTCACAAGAAAGAAGAGAGAGACAAAGGGGGTTTTGAGAGACACAAAGAAGAAGAGAAGGTAATGAGCAGATTGAGGCAGAAAATGGAGGGATGTTCCTCACGTCCAGGAAGGCCGGGAGCCACCAGAAGCTGGAAGAGGTCAGGAACAGCTTCTCCCTAGAGCCTCTGTTACCGTAAGGACAGCTGTTTCCAATAGACAGGCCCGCCCGATCCGGCACTACAAAGGACAAGCATGTCTTTTAGTGAGAAAGTGATTTATTGCAAGTATGCATGGAAAGAAATGGGAGAATCTTCCCAAAACCAGTTCAAAGTGAAAATGGGAGCTAGGGTTTTTATAGGGAAAAAAGAAAAAGGAAGGAAGGAAGGAAGGAAGGAAGGGAGGGAGGGAGGGAGGGAGGGAGGAAGGAAGGGGGTAGTTGAGAAGAAAAACAAGTGAAAAATTAAAAAATAAAAATAATTTTTAAAAAAGTCATGCCAAAGGTCTTGTGAGGAGGATACATGCAATTTCTCAGTTCTGTGTTTTCTCAAGCACATCCAACTTGTCCTTGATTTCAGCAGCTAAAACACCACAGTTTAGATATTATTGTGACCAGGCAAGTCCTTCATGGCTCCTTTCTCAGCTGACCACCCAAGAACATCAAGCTTTTTGTCTCTGAGAAAAGCTACAGATTTACACCATTCTGTCTGGTTTTGCTTTAAGACGTGATCCTATTCTTTAAGCAAAACTGAGAAGGTCTGGTCTATGTTCTTCAGGGAACTAAGTGCAAAGAGTAAACTTCTAAAATTAGACTAATAGAAAACCAGCTCAATTAGTTTTAGAATTTTCAAAGCTGCTTAAGTGAAGAAATTTCAATAAGCACATTTTCCGGCTATCACCTCCAGAGGGAGCGCAGCCTGAGGACACCAAGATTTCAGACTTCTGTTCTCCAGAATTGTGAGAGAATACATTGGTTGTTTCACTTCACTGCGTTTGTGGCAATTTGTTACAACAGCCCAGAAAACTAATCCAGTGGCAGGCTAACACAGAGGACGGCAGGTGCTGTCTGGAAATTTTCCTGGTGGGGGGTGGGCTGAGATGCCTATTGTTGAGCAAAGGGTCTGGGGCACACAGCCTGGCCTATTCTCCCTTCCACCCTGCCCCAGCACCCTACAAATCCCTCCTCTGCAGAGCCTTCCTGGTGTCCCCTGTACCCCCTTTCCTTTCCTGAACAAGGTCACTCTGCTGTGCCTCAGGCTCAACCAGCTTCCTGCACCACTGGGTCTGGGGGCTGCCTCTGTGGCTCTGAGCCAGGAAGGGGGCCCTGTAGGCATCCCCTCTGGACCTCACAGCAAGCTGGGGTTAAACCCTTGGGGGGTTATGAATATTCTTGGGGTTGGGAGAGCCACAGGCAGCAGCAGCTGGACAGGATTTCCTCCTGACTCAGCCAGGAGGGGAAAGGGGTCCACAGTGTCCCTGGCCCCAGGCTACAGAGAAATCGTTCTCTCCCCAACCTACTTCACTAGTCTTTATCTTTGCAGAAGCCTGTACCTAGTTAGAGACCTAGTAAAGGCAAAGCCACAGAAGAACCCCAGAGCTGCCCTGTGCACACAAACAAGAGCACGTGGGCAGAACCATCCACTGAGCCCTCAGCCCACACCAGAAGGAAGCATCACTGGCTGAGTCCGGGGTCCAGCCCGGGACTAGCTGCTCAGATCCCATCCCCCAACCCAGGCCCACCCTCCCTCCCAAGGGCTGTGGGAAGTCCCCTGCCCAGGTTCAGGGTCTGGAGTCAGGGTATAGCACTTCCAGGGTCCAGAGAGAGGGTGGGGTAGGAAAGTTAGAAACGTGTTGAGTCCTGGTGGAAGGGTGAGTGAGCTGGCAGGTGGTGTGCTTGCACCAAGGATGGAACCACAGGGGTATCAGCACAGCCCATGGACACCTGGGATGACTATGGTGGACTTTAAGGCACCACACTCTTCCTCCAGCCTCTGCTGCATAGATGATAATGTGTGAAATACCTAACTCTTCTGCTGGACCCTGAACCCCTTAGGCGATGTCTACTGTGTAGTCTCAGGGTGATGAGGACCCAGCCCAAGGCCCTGCCTATTGTCGGCACTTAACTTGGATAAGTAGGAGCTCAGTGTGTGTAGTGGGCACTCAACACATGCAGTAAGAGCTCAGTGCATGTAGTAGGAGCTCAGTGCATGTAGTAGGAGCTCAATGTGTGTTGGGCACTAGCATGTGTTAGGAGCTCAGTGTATGTAGACGATGCGTGTGTAGCAGGAGCTCTCTTCAGGTAACAGTCACTCATTGCATGTGTAGGTAGTCAGCGCATATAATAGGCATTCACTGACTGTGCCACTTGCTGCATGTCATTCGACTTAATCCTCAGGGAGTCCCAGTGCCCCCGTGTGAGCCTCGTTGAGAGATCAGGAGGTATGTGGCACAGAGCTGGCTTCATGCCAATTGCACCTGACTCAGAAAAAAATCTCAATAGCCACACTGCCTGCCCCTCACAAGAATCTGAGCTCAGGGGCTTCAGAGAATCCTGTGAATTCAGGTGACATGAGTTATTCAATGCTGCTGGACACGAGGCTGAGACTAAAACTGGAAAGGTGAGCACGGGCCAACCTCTTCCTAACAGAAATGGAAAGCCACCAAAATGCATGATGGAGAGAGTCTTGCCCCAAGCTGTGGTCACTGTGAAATGATCATTGAATGCAAACAGTGGGGTACGTCCACCCTGATGTACCTGAAATTAAAAAAAAA
>JAQZBX010076522.1:0-14416 GCA_029593785.1 Cabassous unicinctus | reverse complement strand
CCGCTTGTTACCATCTCCTGAAGTACTCTATCATTTTATTAGTTCCCCATATAAATTATTTATCTCAGAGAATGCTGATACTGACCAGCTTTGATAAGTAATGACTTGTATGGGAAATGCTATCGGAGGGACTTGAGTCTCCTGTGGCTGCCAAAACATTGAAAATCAATTTTAATTCCTTTTTCTGTGTGCGTGTGCATGAAGGTCTTTGAGAATGGAGGTTGTTCAGATGGTGGCCTCTTTTCCAGATCTACAAATTAGATTTCCAGGGGCAACATTAGCGAAGTAGCCTGGGGACACACTCTTGGTGCTGTTTGTTATTATATAAAGCAACTCATAATAACTTGACTGGGAGCAGAGCATTCAAAGGTCGCCTCATTTTATCTCCAATATGCTTTCTTTGGAAAAAGTCACCTTGCAGCCACATTTGGAGAACGATTTGCTAGTGTATTTACCTTGTCTTCGTCATTCAGGCTGAGCTTAACATTCAGAAGGAACATCGCTTTCCAGACTGTTTCAAAAAGCTCATAAAAGCTCTCCACAATTGCTTTTGTTTCCTTCACCAACAAATGCTTCCCTCAACTTCTCAACTGCTGGTGCTTTCGTTGGTGCTCTCTGGGGCTGCTCTGCTGGAGATAGATGGATAGAAGTAATTATCAATAATATGCCCCTTATAAGGAAACCTGAACTGGAATAGTTAAAACTCACAAAGCAGATATATGATTTGTGGGGCAGAGAGCAAAAATTCAATGAAGGAGACAGGACTTTGAGTCACTTTACAAAATATTTTTCCATGTATTGGCCATGCTACTTATGTGTCCTTTAAAATTTGACTCAACTTAAAATTTAGACATGGGCCACTGCAGGGATCCTCAGATGTATGAAGGTAGAGATATCACCTAGACTTCACCAGTTTAATGGCAACTTTGGCTTGTAGGATGAACAGTTAATGTGAACATGGGTGCAGAATTTGACCTTGTTGGAATAGAGTTTGGTTCATGTTTTTCCAAAAATCATGTATCCCTGAGCCTTCAAAGTCTTGTTCTCCATCGTCCATGTAACTATGATTTGGTGATATGCCTGGGCAATCCTGCAGAGATTTTAAATTCCATTCTTGGAGTGTCTACTGCAGGTTTAGCCTGAAAATATCTAATAATGCTTTATGAAGCTGCCATCAGACAGGTGTGACTATCTTTCCGGAGTTTTCTCTACAGATGACCAGCCAGGCTTTGATTTAGTTTTGATCCACCAATTATGAACTTGGATTCTCATCTTTGTTTTCTATTTATAGACCATACTATCCTGGAGTTGAACTGGGAAATCTAAAGTCAACTTGCCTCTCTAATTCTCGGGAAGACCTGAATCATGACCTGTCAGCCATGGACTGAGGGTGCTCAAATAGAGCTCAGATCTGCCACCAGGGCACTTCCACCAGTGTGCCCCCTCGGAGGGATCCTGCTTTTTTGTGTATTTCTGTTAATTTCTGCCCACATATATCTTGAAATTAAAAATAACCACTCTATCAGTTTGAATTGCTTTGGGTATCAAACGACAGAACAAACAACCTCCACCCCCCCACCCTCCCACCCACAACAAAGTATCGAGGACAACAAGGGGTTAATTTTCCTCATGCAAAAAGAAGTCCAGAGGAAGGCTATTGAGGAATAATGCAGTGGCTCAAAGATGTCAGCAGGAACCAGGTTTTACTGTGCTCTGGTTCTGCCACCTCAGACATCATCTGTCATCCTCATGGTCACAAGAAAACTCCTACACCTCCTGGTTTTTTTTCTTATAAGAGGGTAGAAGGACAATGGGCAAGGGGGGAAGTGCCTGAACTAGACCCTATCCCACCCCAGACCTTTCCCAGAAGTTGCATCATCCAGTGACTTCCATTTACATCTCATTGGCCAGAACTGTTCCATAAGGCCACCGTCATGTGCAAAGAGGAGCCGAGAAAGGACTGGGCTCACTGCCACCCTAAAGAAAGTCCGGGTTTTATTATTAAAGAAAAAACAGAGACTGAGTGTGGGGTAGACAACCTGCAGTATCATCTGCAAAAAGCAAGCATTCTTTTTTTTTCCGGAGCCAACTACAGCATGAAAATTAATATATATTACATAGGCTACGAATTAGAAATAATCACATTTCTTATCATGACAAATAGAAACTTCCCCTTCCTTGTTTTTCCTCTGCTGGCCTTGCAAATTTCCTACCCTTGCTATTTACTGTGGCCAAACCTAATTCATTCATTTATGAAGCTATCTCCGGCACCAGCAGAAGTCATAAACTATTCATCTCTGAAACGTTTATATTTGAGAAGGTCACAGTATTGAATATGTCTATACTCCAAGGCCCCCTCTCTCCGTTTGGGCCTCTCAGGGCCTGGGCCTGTTATTTTCCTTTAAACAGTGAAATGAGATGTACACAGCTCAAAATACATATTGGTGTTTTCCCACAAGCTCTGGAGAACTCCCGATAAGAGCGGCTTGGGTTCTCTCTGGTTCTGCTTATCCTCTCCATTTTTTTTTTCAGCTCTCTCTACTGCTTTTGGCCACATACGTGTATCCAGTGATTTATGAAGACTTTACTTTCCTCCACGATTTCTTCACAGTGCAGATCTCTGGGGTCTTCACCTCAAAATGCCGATGGAGAAGATTTCAGCTCTTCAATCTTTGATTCTGCAACCCCAAATAATGGGGAATTTAAGGTGAGAACTGCCAGCATCTTGAGGAGGATCGAGGTTGGAATCTCCTCGCTACTTTTTAACCCTTTTGCTTTTCTGTTCTTTGCAATGATCTTGAGACCCAGAGAAAGTTATGTGGTCAAGAGGTGAGCAAGTTGTTCGACTGATGCTAGCAGGGATTAGCTTTGGGATTGAGCTTGCTCACAGAGCAGAAATATTTGAGAGCTAAATAGTATATTTCTATTGCACTTTAATATATTATAACTTTAAATCAGAACATTAGCTCTTATAAAAGTAATTGACCCTATTCTAGTATGAGGAGAGTGAAGGTCAATTCACCGTGGTTAAATGACTAACCAAGTACTCTGAGCCAACGTCCCTTCTGATATTTACTACCTGGACAGATTCTAGTTTCTCAAAGCAGAAACTGTTTTCTCTCACTTTTCACCCCACAACCGCCACCCCTTCCTCTGGTAAATTTGTGCCAGGACTCTCTGTCCCACCTGGCCACACCCTGCTCCTCTGCTGTGGCGTGGCTCTGTGCCATCACTGCCCACTTTCCATCAGGTCTCCACTTGCTTACAGGTCCCCAAAGCCTGGGCTGCAGTTCTCTTTGTCTGCGATTGCTGCTAACACTTTTAGGTTTACACATCTCCCAAAAAGCAGGTGCTAGGAAGTCTGCATCCTCGTCACCGCACAAAAGCCCGTAGCGCTCGGCTTTTCATTCCACCGAATGCCATTAACTCTATGTTACGTTATGAAGCATACCTTTTACTGAAGGGTAATGGGGATATACCAAGGCAATATCAGGTATTCTGTCTAGCAAAGGTCCAGAGCCCACTCCACCACTAAGGGGTTCACTGCTCTCCTCCCTGCGTGGATCTGAAGAACCCACAACCAATCCTGACTCAATCTAGCCCATCCTCCTTTCTCTCCAGTAGCAAAGCACCCACAAGAACTCTACTCCAGAGGAAAGCCGCCCCATCACCATCCACAATCAGAACACCTCGGAACACTCTCTCCCACCCCAGGAAAAATACGCTGTTACTCTACTGTGCAGTTTTATACAGTTGACTTAGCTTCCTCATTTTAGACTAGACCCAAGGCTGTGCTTTTTATGACCAAAAATCTCATGAGAAAGTGCTCCTAAACAAAATAATATCTTTTCCCCAGAAGTAAATTCTTTGATTCCCCTAGAATGCAAAAAGAAAAAAAAAGGCATATCTGTTTACTTCCTTATTTAACAGTAAGTTCCCCTTCACTGCATCTGCCTGGGAGTGGTGAACTGTGTTCAGAGCCCCAGATTTCAGTTTAAGCACTGTCACTAGCTTGTGATTTGGGACAAATTCTTCCATTACTCTTGGTCTTGGTTTGTGCAAATAGGGGATAGAGGTAGGGTCAAGACTTTTTCTCACATTCAAATTCTAAAATGTCATTCAAGACGGTCATAATTGAAAAATCAAAAAATTAAGAAAATCTCAAAGAATATTCCTTGCTTGGAATTAAGGCTTAATTTGACTATTATTCCTCTCAGGCAGAAGGACAGGATTAGAGGGTTAGAGCTCAGTTGAACACAAAGCTATTTCAGCAACTGTGGGTTCCATCTGAGAAACACTGCAAGCAGATTTCTAATACTTCCACTGACCCCATGGAGAGTTGACTTTGTTCCCTGGGGGTGTTATTGGAGAACTGATACCTTGCAGGCAGCACAAGCAGGAATTTTATTATTATTGGTTTTGCAATTTGTTCACATTTTGCTGTCATTTGCGTTAGTGGCTGTGGATCTCTACATTAAGATTTCAATTCCATTCCCCCGGGCTCCCATGTTTTATGGAGATCGCTAGTGTTTGCCGTCTTTATTGAAGTTGGTGTACCGCCCCTGGCTGCTGTGTTGAGCATAATCAAATGTCATTTATGAAGTCCTCCTGCCACCGGAGGACTGAGCTGTGTGGCCCATGCGTGAGCGACTCCAAGAGACATGCAGCCACAGAAATGCGCTTTCAGGTGCTGATAAATTACAAGGCTGAGGCTTGATTATTTCGGACCCTGGCTTGCCGGTTGTGAATTATAGGTCACTTAAGTCTGCTCCAGTGAGTTTCTTCCAGATAAGAGTGTCAGATGCTGCCTAACAACTGAGCCATGTTCCTCTTCCTGAATCTTTTGCCCAGAATAATCAGACAATGGGGAGGCAATGTAGATAGGAGAAAGAGTGATGGACTGAGGGTCTGAACAGGGTTCTAATTATGGTGCTGTCATTAGTTCACTGTGTGACCTTGACAAAGCCATTTCTAGGCCTCAGTTTACTCCTCTATATAGTTAAGATTTGATTAGATGATCACTATGGGTCTTTTTATGTTTTCTCTTTTTTGATGTAGAGTTTTGCCCTGGTTTCATTCTGGATGCCTGCTTCCTTTCCTATGACTACATCCTAGTTTCTGAATAACATTTTCCATGTTATCATGAATTTCTTATTTCCAGCATTTGATTCTGGAACGATTGCTACCCACTCAATATCTTCTCATCCAAACTCTTCTGCTGTGGTTGCTGAGACTGCCATTGCCTTTCAATGGTTTTACTAAGGTCACTAATGGCTTCCAAAATGCAAAATCTAATGGACACATTTTAGTTCCTTCCCTTACTTGATACCTAAAGAGAACCCAATGGAGCTGGCCACCCCTTCTTTCTTGATATACTTGCTTTAATAATGCAAGTGTTCTTGGTTTAATTCCCAGCCTCCTGGCTACTCATCCTCTATGCAAACTCTAAATGACATCTATACCAAAATTCCTCACAATTGCTTCTCTAGCTCATACTTCTTTTCCAGACATATGTACATATGTACATATATATATATATATATATATATATATATACATATATATTTGCCTATTCAGCATCCCTGTTTAGATGTCCCACAGACTCCTCAGTTTCACTATGTCTTGAACTAAATTCATTATCTTCCTTGCTCGTAAAATCTCCTCCTACTTGGAGTTTGCCTTATCAGTAAATGTCTTCTCTAGCCACCCAGCTGCCCTTGCTGGAAACCTGGGAGTCATCCTTAACCCCTCCCCCCACCATCCAATTCAATTCCAAGTCCCATTATTTATACTTTCAAACTATATCCCCAAAAAAACGTCTTCTTTCCATCTTTCTCCATTACCACCTCTGCACCAAACAAAGCACATTGCCTCTTCTGGGTCACCACAAAGGTGTCCCTACTCCACACTCGCAACATCTATATTCATTCTCTTTACTGCGGTTAATGTGATCATGTCTAAGCACAGATCTGATCCCCTCACTCTCCTGTTTAAAGTCTTTTAATGGGTTTCCATTGCTCTTAGGACTAAAGTCCAAAACCATCTGCATGGCTTCCAAGGTGCTGCATGACTGAGCTCATTCAGGAACGCTGGCCTCTTTATTTATTTGTTTATTTATTTAGGTGACATATAGATGACATAACATTTTTCATTTTAACCACCTTCAAGAATACAATTCAGTGGCATTAATTTATTCACAATGTTGGGTTACCATCACCACTATTATTTACCCCAAATTTTCCATCACCCCAAACATAAACTCTGTACCAATTAAGCTTTGGCTTTCCATTCTCTTCCCCTCTGTCCCTGGAAACCTATAATCTACTTTCTCTCTCTATGTACTTGCATATTCAAGTTATTTTATTTCAGTCATACAATAGTTGTCCTTTTGTGTCTGGCTTATTTCACTCAACATGATGTCTTCAAGGTTCATCCATGTTGTAGCCTACATCATAACTCTGTTTCTTTTTATACTAAATAATATCCCATTGTATTATGGGATATGTATATCACATTTTGTTTATCCATTCGCCTGTTGATGGACACTTGGGTTGCATCCAACTTCTGGCTATTGCGAAGAATGCTGTTATGAACATCAGTGCTCAAATCTGCTCAAGTCCCTGCTTTCAATTATTGTGGGTACCTAGAATGGGATATTGCTGGGTCATCATAATTTCTAAATTTAACTTTTTGAAGAGTCCATCAGATCTTCTTTTAATTCTTCAAATTCACTGTGCTATTTATAGCCTTAAAGACTTTGAAGATGATCTTTCCTCTGCCTTTGAAGATGATCTTTCCTCTGAATGAAACACTTCTCACAAATTTTCATCTAAGTACCTCCAAATGACTTTTCCTTGCAAACTCTCTAATATAAATCAGATGTTTCTCTTATCTCTTATAACACTGTATAATACTCCTCATACAATCATCACACTTTTAAATTATATGTTATTTTGTTTGATTACTTAGTTAATATATTCCTCCCTATTTAGACTATAAGTTCCATAAAGTTAGTGTCTTGTACATTTTCTACTTCCCTCTATCTCTGATGCCTTCTTCAGAAGTTGTTATATAATAGTTACTAAATAAATATTTGTTGGAATTTTAAAAATTTTTAATTTCTTTTCATTATTTCACTAGCTTATGTTGCTGAGGCTCAGGAGGCACCTCAGGAAGTTTGCAACTGTGTTGACATGCCCAAAGTTTGTTGGATCAGAGGACACCAAAGAGAGACTTTTTAATGCTTTTTAAAATGGCCCACCTGGAAGGGCCTCAATGGACCTTAATGGAGAGAATCTGGAAGTGAACCATGGATTTTCAATGACTGAGGAGGACTAAATCTGGACTAGAGAAGCATATGCTAGATTAAAGAAAATGAAAGTGTGAAAACACCAGTGATGGGAAGTCTTCGAAAAACTTACAAAAGAACCTCATGATAAAAGAGACAGCTATAAACATCTCAGGCCTAATAATTCCTTTAAAGTCAGAGTTTTTTTGTTCTCCTTCTGTCTTCTTATGGCCTTTTCTCCTCCATATTCCACACTTCATTTTAATCCACTGAGGATCAGATAGAAAAAGATTACAAATCAATCATACTATCTTCCCCTAAAGTGAAAGACACATCTGCAACATGCCCTTAGCAGGGGAGGAGATGAAGGAGCAAAATGTGACTTTCTGATGAAGCTGGAAGCTTTGGTCATTATATAGGAATGGGCATTTTTAACTACCAAATTGAGTTTGGGTTCACAATTTTAAGTAAACCCAGGACTTTGTATTTCTTAGAAGTGGCCAGAAAAGTCATAGATGTATATCCAATGGGAGAAGAGGACCCTACCAGTGAGCAGGTATAAAGAAACAGTGGCGTATAAATATAAAAGTGCTTTCTCAACAAATCCTGCAAGTCCTGCTTATTCTAAGTAACAGCTACATCTGAAATGCTGTGAATAAATAACCCTTTTGGAGAAATGTGGAGGAGGTATTTTATGTATATGATAAGTTTACGATATTTAAAGTGTATTAGACTAACTGCTGTAGCAAATAGCACTCCAAAAATGTATAACTCAAATGCAATATGAGTTTATTTCTTGCTGGTTGGGTGAAGCATTGGCAATGAATTATTCAAGGACCCAGGCTAACAGAGGCACTGCCATAGATGTGAGTGTTCTCTAGAATTGTTCTTCTTCCTACCACCTAGAAGAAGAAATGCACAAGGAGAATAAATGGCCATGGGAGTTTTCCCTGGGCCAAGCCTGGAAGTGGCCCACATTGCCTCTGCATCACATTTGCCTGGCTGGACCTCATCACACAGATGCACCCACCTGCAGTAGAGGCTGGCACCACAGACTGTCTGCCAAGGAAGGAGAGGAAAGCATGGACTTCAGTGAGAAGCTAGCAGTCTCCTGCAAGGAACATTATAAAACTAATTACATGATACACTGATGCTCACAGACCTCATCAGCCTTTGGGTACAAATAAGATTACGTTAATATTTATGTCCAAATTTGCAATGACTTGTAGTATCTCCTGATTGACTACAGGCCCTTACAGCTCCCTGTAAAAGCTTATGCAGGCTGTTTGTGAAGCCCCAGCAAGATATCTAATGAGCTCAGTAATAATTCCCTTAATGATATTCTACTCTGACTTCCTCATATCAACAACAGAAATAATACCAATAATAATAAACACTTGTTGCGAACTTTCTACATGCTAGTCAATATTTTAAGCACCTTACATGTATTCATTAATTTAATCTTCAAATATTACACCCATTTTTCAGATGAGAAAATCAAGGGTCAGAGAGGTCAAGTAACTTGCCCAAGGTTGCACAGCATTTAGTGGCAGAGCAGAATGCTAATTTCCTAGTCTGGTTCCAGATCTTACTTCTGAAGCTTTACACTCTCTACCCTTCCACAGACGCTGCTGCCAAGGTCCTCCTCTGTAGAAGCAATTATGTCTGTGAAACAATAATATTAATAATAATATCTATGCTCTCTTCTGGTGCTCCCCTAATCATAATTTTAGATGTGCCTGAGCGCCAGAAATGGTGCTCTCCTAAAAGGGCCCCTCTCCTAAATTCTGTCCTTTCCTTTATCAGAGGGATCCTAAGCCACAACTACTTGTGCAAAGAATTTCAAAACGTTTCCCAAGAAATGTCCTGCAGCTCTCTCTATCCTGAAGATCAGTTCCAGGGCCTCATCAGAGTCCAGCACAGGGAAACTATCCAAGTCGCCCTCCCCATCCCCATTATGTTGTCCTCATTTTCCCTGTCTTTCACCAAATGCTCCTAAAACTCCTTCCTTTCTTTTATCTTGCAAATAAGAGCTCCCATCTCCACCCCAGGCATATTTGCTCAGGCAGAACGGCTGCAGGAGATTGCCAGCCCACCACCCTCCAAGTTCCAGTGAGACTAGGCTGGTTCCCTCAGCCCCAAGAGATTCTGAAGGACCCCTCCTTCATGCACAACCAAGTCACCTCAGAAAACCTGCACAAGTGGGTGGAGCTGAGGACACAGCTTGTCAATCATCCCTGTGCTGCAAATAAGTTGAAAGCAGGATTCCTACCTCAGAGAGGAAATGGGCATTTACTAACTGGGTGACACAATACAGAAAGAGAGAGGCTATCTCAGGCCATCAAGTGGTGTTGTCAATGCAGACAAGCTTCAAAGAAAATGTGAGCGTTACCGAGGCTGCATAGCCATTATGTATGACAGCCATGTGTCCTGAATTTTCTAGGTCAGCCCCAATTCCAAATACTCTGTCACCTTGTGGGACCATGTATCCCAATTTTGCATTTGGAAAATGTGGCCAACAATTCTTAAGACACTATATCAATATATTAGCAAAAAGGGGTAGCACCAGCCTTAATGGTATTGGCGAATATGTTTTGAAAAGATAAATCTTTTCTCAGGGGCAAAATTACAGCTTATCAACTGAAGCCACAGATAGCTCCAGAAAAGAGAAAGAAATGACTCTAAGTCAGTGTAGGAGTTTCTGCTGCCCTAAGAGGCAATTGTAAACCCAGATAAGGAAGCATCCTCTTCCTTGGCAGATAAAGCAGAGGAGCTCACTGAGGAAGGGATGCCTCAGTTTGTGAGCATCTTCCCTAGGCCAGAGAGGATGAGCTGGGGGACAGGGCAGAGAAGGGCAATTGGCCCTAGATGCAGGTTCTGGGAGAGAGCCCAAGGCTTCCCTTATAGCACATAGTTGGACTAACTCAAATCTACCTCAGTGTAGAAATCAGAGCATCATGATTTAGCATCCATCCCAGAGAGGGGTGAACAGAAATAAAGCAACTGGTCTCTAAGCACTCTGAAAAACATGCTGCTGTTTTTCGGCTACACTGTGTGTAAGATTTGGCTCAGACATCTATGTTCCTCAAACTACTTCTGAACTTGTTTGGAGACTCTGGTTTTGTTTTATTTTTCTAATTAATATCTCTTTTTAAAAATCAAATCGTATTTTGTCTAAAAAAAGATGAGGTTGTATTTTCCTTTTTCTTGGTCAGAATAGAGGCTTGGGCTCCTATAAAAGAAAATTTGCAAAATGGCAGTGAATTTGATAAGTGCAGGGACTTGGGGGACGATGCAGCAGAGCTGAGCTGGATCATGTGGGGGGGGGTATGCATGCATCTTGTGGGGAGGGGCACAGGGATACATGTGGAAAAGGGGCAAGGACATTGGGGCAGCTGATTCCCTCCAGTTGGAGGCAGACATGGTACCTCAGCCCCCACCCCTGCTCTCCCACATTTCTCCTCACAGCAATGAATTCTCAGACCATTTACAATCACAGTGAAGGTATGCAATTTACTCAATTCAGTAATTCTTGGGCACATCTATTCCTTTTGTCTTCAAGTAAATGTGAAACTAAACTTCCTTGAGATTATGGTCATTTTTGTTATCATCATTAAATTTCTATGAACGGAAAAGCACCACCAAAGCAATGTCTTGATTTCTGAGTAAGAAAGTGCTTAGTGCTGTCTACTACAGGTACTTCCTGCTTCAGGTAAAACCCATACCCAGGGACCTCTGCAAGCCCCTAGGAAGTTTTTGTGCAGATTAGAAAAAGTGCCTCTTCCTCCAGGTGACACAGCCCCATGCCAGGGCTTCAGGCTTGGCAAATGCAGCCTGGATTCAGAGCCACCTTCTCTCTCACCCTAGAGCCCCTGTGCAACCATGTGCTGAAGCTCTCCCCACACCTTCCTGTACTGGGCTCAGTGGTGGAGGAGACTGCTCATTGGTCACGATCTATACTCTAGGCGTTTGTAATAAAATACCCCAAATCAGAAGTAATTTAAAGACAGAATCAGAAACCCACTTCCTCAGAGGTATAAGCTCTCCAGACAGAGTGCTGCACTTGAACTGCGGCAGACAAAGGTCAATTGATTTTTAAGACCCCAGAGCCTTGAAGATTTTTGATGCCTCACAGTTACCATGGGCATACCATTTAACATGGATGCTGTGGGGGCTCATAGATGAATAAGGGTAAATTCTTGCCCTCTGCAATCTGGAAAGTTTTGTGTGAGTGATGAGGCAGCCATGCCTAAGATGACAAAATTGGAAAGCTGTATAAGACTAAGTGCCAGATAAGTGGAACTGGATATGCTGCAGAAGTTCAGAGAAGGAAGAAGGAACATTATGGGCCAGAAGACAACTGTAAGGCTTCAGACAGAATTCAGATATGTAAAATGGAGAAAGGGAGGAAAAGAGGGATTGTTTGTGACAATGGACGAAAAATTGTCTAGTTACAGGTAGGGGAGCAGCGGAGGGCAAAGATGATATGAGCACAGCTTGGAGATCTAAAGTAAAGATCTGAGACCATGCCTGTGTTCTTATAGGGAAAAAAAGAGTGATGAATATTGCATATAGAAATTTGGAAAGTAAATATTTAAAAGAGTACACTTGTTTTGAAAGTTAGCTTGATGAAGTGAAAAGACTGGAGTCTTGATAATGACAAGTCCAAGTTCAAAGTCTGGCTCCAGTTCTGATTAACTACACAACCATGGACGTGTTACTTAACCTCTCTAAAATGCCATTTACTTATTTGTAAAAATGGAACTACAAATGCCAGTTTTCCAAGATAATTATAAGGATTGAATGCAATAGAGAATATACACAGAACACCTGTGACATAGCAGGTGTTCACCGGTCAGGAGAACTCATGACAATTATAGCTTCAAATCTTCTAAACATGAGTGACATGAAGGTAAAGTAATTCATTTTACCTTGACTTCTGAGACTATTGCAAAAGTTGATAGCTTTTATACGTGTCAACAATGACCAGCTAGAAATTTTAACAGCAAGATGATCCCTTATCAGTGTTCCTGGTTACAAATACCAGAAACTGATTATGGGTATCTTAGTAAGAAACGATGATCATTGGCTAACAGCACACCGAATTGATCTGGAGATTTGAGGAGAGGCTTAGGTAGACACCAAGATGGTCAAGGCACAGGCAGATGGCCAAAGTCCATTTGCATAGCATGCTGCCACTGAGTCATCACCGTTGCATTCTTACCACCTTGGAAGGGACTGCCCCTTCCATGCCAGCCACTGAACTGAACTCTTGCCTGAACAGAAGCTACTACCAGAAAGAAAAAAAAAAAAGGAAGTCCCTAACTGACCTTTTGCATAATTCTCTTAATGGTTAAAGTCCCTGATAGTAGCATTTCATTGACTAAGCTTAGGTTAGCCATTCTAGATGCCAGGGGTGGGGAAAGAACTTATCTACCTTACTTTACCTTCGGTCTTAAGAGTCAGGTAGGAAACAGCACTGCCTCTCTCTTACCTTGGAATTGCCTCCTAATAGAAAAGGAGCATGGATGGCAAAATAGCAAGTGTCCACGGTGCAATACCAGTAAAATCCATTAAACGCATGTGAGCAAGTCTAAACAAAAATGTGCAAGACCCATTGAATAAACTGAAAATATTTCCTCAAGGCAGTAAAGGAAGTCTATAATAAATGGTAAGGCATAGGATGTTTCTGAATGTCATATCTCTCCATATTAACCTACAAATTCACTGAAATACAAGGTGAGAATCACAAGAGTTTGTGTTTTAAAATTCGACAAGGCAATTCTAAAGATTATATATAAAACTGTATGTGCAAAAGAGCAAAGAATTTTGGGGGGAAAAGTGGGGGAGTCTTTGGCTTACCAAATATCAAAACATACTGTCAGCCTAAAATTATATAATTATATAGTAAGGCATTGACCCAGGAATGGAAACATAGATCAGTGGAGCAAAACAGTGCTCCGAAAACATTCTTTGTATAGACATTTAGTATATAACAGAAGATATTTCAAGCCAGTGGAAAAGTTATAGCCGGGAGTCAGAAAACTTTTTCTCTAAAGGACAAGATTGTAAATATTTTAGGCTTTGTGAGACATAAGGTTTCTCTTGCAACTAACCTGCCACTGCAGGGCAAAAGCAGCCAGAGACAATACATAATGAATGAGTGTAGCTATGTACCAATAAAACTTTATTCCAAAACAGGTCCTGAGTAGAATTTGGTCTGCAGGCTAGAATTTACCAATCTCTTGTATTGATGATTCAATAAATGGAGTTGAATTAAGTGGATATTCCTTTGGAAAAAAATAAACCTAGACCCTCACACCATGCAACAAAAATAAATTCCATTTACATCAAAGAGATAAATGCAAAAATCAACGCTTATAAAACACCAGGAAAAAATGCAGTAGGCATAAAAGCATGAAAAACAATTCATAGATTTTTACTAAATCTATGATAAGTAATGATAAAATACAAGGAAAGACTGGGAGAAAACACTGTAATAATCATATAAAACAAGGGATTAATATCCAAAATATATTTATAACACTAAAAATTAATAAGAAAAAGATAAAAATATCTATAAAAAGCTAAAAATATGAACTAGTAGTTCACAGAAAAAGAAAAAACAACAACCAGCCTACAGAAATAAAAAAAGTTGTCCAACCTC
This sequence comes from Cabassous unicinctus, assembly GCA_029593785.1. NCBI lineage: Eukaryota > Metazoa > Chordata > Mammalia > Cingulata > Chlamyphoridae > Cabassous > Cabassous unicinctus. Next base: position 461 of record JAQZBX010076522.1, on the reverse strand, counting down.
ACCCATAATGAGGGAAAGCATGAAAAACAATAGATATTTTTTCCCATCAGATTAGCAAAAATTGAAAGGATAATATCAGTGTGGGCAAAGTCAAACAAAAATGTGTGCTTTGTGTGTACTGTTTGTAAGAGAATGAATTGGTAGCCTAATTTCTAAAAGACAGTAGTATCTAATAAAAATTTTTAATTTTATTAAAATAATGCATAGTCATTAACATAGCAACACCACTTCTCAAGATCTAGTCTGAAGATGTATTTGCATATGTGCACAAAGATTTCCTGTCCTATAAGTTTATTAACAAGTTTGCTTGTAATAGTGAAAAGCTGGAAGCACTAAATGCAGATCAAAAATGAAATGATTAAGTACAAAGTAATAGGGGAGTGGGAGTGGATGTAGCTCAGTGGTTGTGCGCCTGTTTCCCCGTGCACGAGGTCCTGGGTTCAATCCCTGGGACCTCCTTA
>JAQZBX010076521.1:0-14412 GCA_029593785.1 Cabassous unicinctus | reverse complement strand
AAAAAAAAATTAGATAAATGGGACCTCCTCAAAATTAAACACTTCTGCACCTCAAAGGACTTTGTGAGGAGGATAAAAAGGCAGCTTACTCAGTGGAAGAATATATTTGGGAATCACACATCCAACAAGTGTCTATTATCCTTCATATATAGAGAGAGATCCTACAACTCAACAATATAAAAATAAATGGCCCAATTTTCAAATGGGCAAAAGATCTAAATAGACATTTTACTAAAGAAGAAATGGAAATGGTGAAAAAACACATGAAAAAATGTTCAACATCACTGGCTATTAGGGAAATGCAAATCAAAGCTACAATTAGATATCATTTACACTTACTAGAATGGTCACTATTAAAAAGTTGGAAAACTACAAGTGTTGGAAAGGTTGTGGAGAGATAGGAATGCTTGTTCGCTCTTAATATAGAATGGTAGAGCCACTGTGAAAGTCTGTTTTGTGGTTCCTAAGGAAGTTAGATACAGATCTGCCATGTGACCCATCAATACCATTACTAGGTATATACCCAAAAGAGCTGAGATCAGTGATATGAACAGACATTACACAATGATGTTCATAGCGACATTATTCACAATTGCCAAAAGATGGAAACAACCCAGGTATCCATCAACTGATTAATGAATAAATAAATATTGATATATATTCATGATGGAATTTTATTCATCTCTAAAAAGAAATTAAGTCGTGATGTGTAAGACAACATAGATGAACTTGGAGGACATTATGTTGAGTGAACCAAGCAAGAAACAAAAGGAAAAATATTGTATGATTTCGCTATTATGAACTGAATATAATAAACAAAATCAAGGAGTTAATAGCTAGAGTATAAATTGCTAAAGAATGGTATGTGGTTAGAGAATAGAAAGCTGAGGTTTAATCTGTGCAGAATTGGTAAAAAGTTGTTTGTAAATGTTTGGAAATGAAGACAAATTGTGAAAGCACATCATAAGAAGTGTAATTAGTAGCGGTGACATATGGGTATGATAGGGATTTGGTTTTTCTTTTTTTTTCTTTTGAAATAATGAAAGTGCTCTAATATTGACCAAAGTGATGAATGCACAACTCCATGATATACCAAACGCCATTGATTTTGCACTTTAGAAAAAATGAAAGGTTTATGAACAACAACAAAAAAATTTATGGTGGGTTGGGGGAAAATACATCAAATGGAAGAAATGGACTATAGTTAGTTGTAACACTTTGACAATGCTCTTTTATAATTTGCTACAAATGTTTCAAAACAATGCAAGGTATTGGTGGTCGGGTGATATATGGGAACCCTGTATGATTTTATGCATGTCTGTTTTGTAAGTTCACAATTTTTGCTATACACTTAAAGTTTATGTATGATCGTGTATGAATGATATATTTCAATAAATGTTTTAAATGAAAATAAATGAGATATATCAATAATTATGTGCATAAAATGGATTACACACATCTGAGGTTAAAATAGCCTTTGATAGGCTATATATATCAAAATACAAGTATGTTTGCAAATTAATGCTGATGCATTTGTAAATATTACAATATGACATACATGGGGATATTGGCTGGAAGAAAGTATGGAATCATATGCTTGAAAATAATAGCACTTGTTTTCTCTTTTTAAAGTTATTTTCCTTACTCTTTTGCATTCTTCTGCATTTGCTCATCTGATCATATTTCATAGCAATGAAAAGTTTATTCATTTTACAGAAAATTGAGGAAGGATAAAAAGAAGATATATAAGCATTTAATTACCTAACATCTTGGAAATTAATTAAAAGGAAGTTGTCTATGATTTTAAAATAAGAGCCTTTAAACCTAAAATCCAGGTATTAAGTATTTGCAGTCCAGGTGAAACTAATGTTTGGGCACTGAAATAAGTACGAAAACAGAGTATATCAGAGGAAAGAATATCTTAGGTAGACAATCTATTTAAAGTGATTATTTCAATAACTGGACAAAAATACTAGATTATAAAAAATTCATGGGGAGAAAATGATATAGGTGTGGAATTATTAAGTTTGATGTGTATTTGGCTATATTCCTGAAATTCCAAAACAGTGCTTTTTAGAGATGAAGCAATAAGAATTTCAAGAACATATCCATGCGAATGTATTTATTGAGTTAAAAGGAACTAACAGAGAAGAATGAGAAAAATACACATAATAGAGACAAGTAAGTAAAGAAGCACTCAGGAAATAGAAATTAAAAAGGGGAGAGAAAAATATGTGAAGGGTTAAAACAATTTTTGTGATATTATTATGAATAGTGTTTGGTCAAAAGTACACATTCCATGTACAAGTCTTCTACTATGTTGGGGTAAAAATTGATAAAATTTGGAAAATGTGTTGTATTATAATTGTAAGAGCAAAAAGTGTGATTTGGGTGAACATTGAATGATGACAAAAAATAAATAAAAACCATTGTGAATCATGTCAATGAAAGAGTTATCTTACAATTATTAAACATTATGAGATAAATACTCCTCTAAGTTCCAGGTATACTAGCTAGTTTACTCTTTCTTAAATAGTATATGGAGGATGCTGTTTTACTTTGCCAAAGGTTGCCAATGCAAAAATACCAGAAATAGGATGGCTTTTATAAAGGGAATGTATTTGGGATAAAAGAATACAATTTCAAGGTTGCAAAAATATCGTAATCAAAGCATCATCAAGGATACTTCCTGGCCAGTGTCAGCTATTGATGATCCCTATAGGCCTGCCACATGGTGAGGCATGATGGCAGATATGCTATTCTCTAGCTTCCTTCTCCTTAAGCTGAGCTGTGGGCTATCAAGAATATGGCTTGTCTCTTTCCAGGCCTTCTCTCTCAAGCTTGGTTGCTCCTCTATTTTCCTGATATCAGCTGTGTGCAATCAGGCATATGGCTCATCTCTTCATCCATCAGCTGCTCCATGGGCCCAGCTTCTTGGGGACTTTGCTACTTCAGATTTGGCTGCTAGATCCTTGAGTCCTCTCTCACACACATGGCAGGGTCACAAATGGCGGTGTTCCCTTTTTCTCTGACTTTTTTCTCTCTGTGTCTCTGTTTATATAAGGCTCCAGTAAGACAGCAGAGACCCAGCCTGAGTCATGCATCACTGACATAGTCCAATCAACTGACATAGTCCAAATGGATTATGGACTTAGTCCATAATCAAGTGATTTAATAAAGGTCCCTTAACTGAATCTAATGCAATCAAAGGGTCTCACAATCACAGGAATGAATGCATTAAAAAACATAACCTATTCTTTGGATTCACTAAAGTCAAACTGTCACAGATACTTTTATTATTTCCATATTAGAGAGATGGCATAAAGAAATTACAGAGAAAGCAAGCAAAGCTTGGAGAAAGATTAATAAATTAAAGCTGATTTTTTGCCCTTAGTGACATTGATGTGAGCATGTTGACATGTGTTTCAATGTTGCTTAACAGATGGAGAATATAAAACAATTGTGATTAAGTTTTACAACCGTGGACATATTACATTCAATATACCTTAACATTCTAAGTAATGAATGTACATTTAGACAGAATTACATGAGTGAGACACAGGAAAGAGTGAGTTGAAAGTTGCTGAAAGAGAAATCACAAATTTAAAAATTTTGATAATGCTAAAACTAATAATCAAAAATATATATATGAAGAACTGTACAGTGAGTACCAAACTCTGTGTCATATATTTACTTTATTACTAACCAAACTTCAGGGAAAGACATTAAAATGTTGAAGAAGTTTTGAGATATGGCTTTAAGGTTCAGCTGCAGTTAGCAGTCCAATAAAGCTTTATGGATAATTCCTATCCAATGTGCAGATACATAAAATATAAACTGGGGATAAAAAATGTTAAGAAGGAAGAATTCCTAAAAGGTTGGGCTGTCATATGGATAAAGTAATCTGTTTTGTTAAAAAATATTCCATGATATTCCCAAAACACACAACTGAGTCTATGCTTATACTTTAATGATACTACTTATAACCAAATTAAACTTGCATGCATATGAGAAGGTTGTTGTGTTTGTTGAGCAATTAATTGCTGCAAAGTAATGTTAATGCATATCAACTCCTATCAAATATCTCTGAACTATAAATGGAGACTGAATAAAAGTCAGGATTCAAAGATGAGTTACCACACAATAACTTTTATCCTACTGGGACTGACTGATAACCCACAACTGAAGGTTCTCATTTTCATCTTTCTATTTCTCACCTACATATTGTGTGTAACAGGGAATTTGACAATCATCTTCCTCACCTTCATGTATTGAAACCTTAATACTGCCATGTACTTTTTCACTTTCTTAGAAATTTCATGTATATCTGCTTATATTCCCAGATACTTATAAACATATCAACAGGTGACAAGACAATCACATATGATGATAGTGTCATCCAAAATTTTTTACAGACCTCTTTGCTGTTACAGAATTTTTTCTCTTGGCCACCTTGTTCTATGACCGCTATGTAGCCATCTGCAAACACCTACATTACGTGACCATCATGAACAACAGGGTCTGTAAAAGACTAATCCTTTGTTGCTGGACAGCTGGTTTTTTTATTCTATTACCACCACTGAGCATGGACCTAAGTCTGGAATTCTGTGACTCTAATGCCGTTCACCATTTTGCCTGTGATGTATCCCCTCCCCTAAAGATTTCATGTTCAGATACATGACTCATAGAGAAGATGGTCATAATCTTGAATCTGCCACTTCACTAATCCCTGACAGAAATAGCCTTTCTTACCTATTTATTAAAGTTTCTATTTCCTTAGGTTCAAAACTATCTCTCATGATAATAGAAAACATTAACAGTCAATTACTGTAATTGTTTAGCTTAGTGGTACAAGATATCATTTATATGACATTGGTTGGTTCACATTACAATGCCCTGAACATTGCAATGATCTAATCTGTATCTTTCCTTTATTCCTGCCAGTATGGTAATTAATCTGCTACCAATCCTCTATGCATTACAATAGCTAAAAACTGGGTTCACAATCCCCATTTTATTGATCTCAAAAATCCACTATGCCCTATAGATATTAATCAAAGAAATCTTGAGAAAGCTAATATTAAATCTCCAGGAGCAGACATTTAAATTTATTTTAGTACCCATGAGATGAGATCCAGAAACTGTCCACTCTACTATTATCATGACTGTAGTGTCAGATTTTATAGGTTACATGTCCATCTTATCTATGTTGAAACATTTGAGAAATCTAGAAATATATTTGGGCTGAATTTTTATATGACATTCTGTCTTCAATTATGGAATCTCCTGCTCATCATTATAAAAATATGATTTCTTGAATATGGGAGGTAGAGGATTTCTGATAAGTCATATTTGAGGGACATATCTGGATGCTCTGGTTATTCTACTGCAATTCTAGAAGATCTAAACCTTAGAAGTATGGCTATTATAACACTAGAATATGATAATTATTCTCAATCCAACTAGAAATGCTTCACACATCTCAAAAACATCTAACTGATATAAAGGTAAATTATCTATCCAAAAGAAGAAAAATCAACCGTCTCTAAAGAAAAATGCATTCACAAATATCCAACATATCATCAAAAACTACTTGGTAAGCAACAAAGTATGTCTTGGGACCCATATCCAGAGGATTAACAGTCAATAGCAAACAACACTGAAATGATTCAGTTGTTGGAAAAAACAGATTAATACATTTAAACAGTCATATCAAATAGGTTTAAAATATAGTGTAAACATTGTCATAATGAATAAAGATTTGGAAAAAACAGCAAACTGGAGAAACCATGAATAGAACCAAATGGAATTACTAGTACAAAGAAATGAAATAACTGAAAATAAATTCTTAGTAAGTCCTTTTATAACATTGTACAACATATATAAAAATAAGGTTTTGATCTTGAAATTTCACTTTCAGCAATTTTTCTCAGTAATATGGAAAACATTAGTATGCAGATACTTTTGATTGAATGATAGCTATACAAAATGAAGAACATTGTATTTCAGACATCATTAAAGTAAATGCCATCATTTTATAGAGCCAACTTATTAATAGTGATAAATTGGCTATTATGTGATTTTCTAAGATATTTTTAAAGATAAAAAGCATATTTTACACATCTATATTAAGATTGGTAGCAAATGTTTATGCGTTTGTAAATAAATCCATAATGTATTGGGTGTACGTAGAGAAAGAAAATCTGGAAGGATAAGTCCTACATTAAAAGAAGTACTTTCATATCATTGCATAAACTTTTCCTTCTGCGCATCTGATTAAAATTGCCCAACTCTAATAAAAATTCATATCATATAATAAAGGAATGTAATCATATAATAATGGATTTTGATCTACAGAATGCTTTAGTAGATACAAATTTTTAAAAAATGAGCTGTTATTTAAATAGTAGAGTTGTCCTGATCTCTGTCTGATGCTGATGTATCATCCCCTGTCTCCAAGGACATTGTCCCCAATGAAGTCTGTGTTACATGGCTTTTGTTTTGTTTTGTTTATTCTAAATCTCATTACTCAGAAAATTCACTAAGACTCTTGAATGTAGGTCACAAAGGACCTTTTTTTCACTAAATGCCATATTCCATTTTAAAAGGTCATGCTCTACTCTGTAAAAGCATCTCTCTCTCCTGATTATTTAGAATAATATCTCTTCTACCACTGAATAGAGTTCCAGCCTTTAGAGTAATTTATTTTTTCAGTGATGGAAAGATTAAGAATATATTTGGGGGCTTATAATACCACTAAACCCATTATCAGGTAGTTTGTAAACCTTGTGAGGATGGCAATCCTGGGAGCTCTATGCATTCCTGGACATGCCAGTAAATGTGAAGATATAAATGGGTTTGTCGAAAATATCGCTTTCAACGTTACAGTCTTAATATTGCTATGTATAAACAAAGAGATGATCTGATTTACTAAAAGAAGGGAAAGTATAATTATGCTTTTTTCTTTGATTAAAATTCTCTTTGTAGGATTTGGTCATGTTTTCATTCTGAAAAGAAAATGGACTTCAGTGATAATTAGTGCATTTTATCATGTATTCAACAGATATTTATGAGATTCCATTTTCTAGAGAGACTTTATCTCATGTAGATAGACATCATTATGTGGAAGGATTTTATGCATAAAATGCAGTAATAAATCCAAGGAAACTCAATATAATAAATATCCATGGAAACATTTGCTACATATTCTATCCCAAATTAAAAATTATAAAGTATATTTGTATGTATATAAATCTATAAGGAGACCCCTTCACCCTCACATTCCCAGTGCCCATATTATCAGCCTCCCTCAAAAAAATTATTGATGCCAGATTGGCATTTCATTAAAGAATTTTGGTTAATTTCAAACATTTGTTTGAAAGAGAGAATAAACAGAAATCAGTATTTTATAATTTATCGCCAATTTTTTTATTAGCTTTCATTGTTTAATAAGCTTTAATACATTGGAAAAATATATTTTGAGTGCTCTGAAGATCTATATAAGTTTTCAGAGTGATGCATGAATTACCTGATATATTAGGAAAAAGATGGAAGTAAGGTAGGGGAGCTGCAAAAATTTGATATCAATATTTGATAGATGTTGATTGAGAGGTCAAATTAAACGGGTTCTAATTTCAAGAAAATCATGTCTAGGTCAGTGCTTCTTCCCTATGTTGGTAACACAAGGAAATATACAAACATTCACAGGCAAGTCAACCCATTTTCAGTAAGAAGGAAACACAGCAAGTTGAATAAGAATTTAAAATTGCTCATAAAATGAATAAACTGGGTACAAGAGAGAAAGTTTTTCTATATACTGATGTTAGAAAATCTCAAACTTTGAGATAGATAATGTGTATAATGAAAATATTTGAGTCCTTACTTGCATAACCAATGGTTGATGCCTGAGAAATATCAGTGGAACAGCTTACCACCACCTCAGGAGCAAAAGGTTCTTGCCTTCTGCATTATATATGTTATTATTAGGCAAAAATGATATTGATGAAGAAAAACTAATTCATTTTACCAGAAATTCACAGAGAAAGGGAGACACCACTTATTTCACAAGTAAAGGTAATGCAGATATTAAAAAATTATGTATATATTCTGAGAAAGGGTGGATTATATAGGTGAGTCAGCAGCAAGTTGGGGTAGGGGAAGAGGTTTAAACATTCTTGTCCTAAAAATCAATGAACAAATAAAACTCTTGTTTTGGAATAAAAACAATACTCAATTACTCCTTTAGAGTTGTATAATAAGTACAAGTCACATTTTATTTATTGACACTGTTAAAAAAAGATAAAATTTGTCAGGAAAAGACATGAAATCTATTATGAAATTTTGTGATTTATTTATTGAATATGAAAGATTTCTGAAGAGCCAAAGGACATCAGTTACCTAGAAAAATGTATGTCCTCAGCAATCTATTTATACTAAAGGGAAAATTAAAGAGGTATGGAAGTTAAGCATGTATTTTTAAAATGTAGTGAGGAATAAAACACTGAATATGTTGAGTTTTAGAATAGTTATAATAATCTATAAGAAAATGTCTCTGAATCTGTCATACATATTGGACAGAAGTTGGAAGTCAGTGATGAGAAATCCTACAGTAACAACATTCATTCTGCTGGGTTTGACAGAGGACCCTCAGCTACAGGTTCTGCTTTTTATATTTCTACTTCTCACCTACATGCTGAGTGTAACTGGGAACTTGATCATCATCACACTCACTTTTGTGGTTTCCCATTTGAAAACACCCCTGTACTATTGCTTACAAAATTTCTCCTTCTTAGAGGTCTCCTTCACATATGCATGTATTTCTAGGTAATTGTAGAGCATAGCTAGAAGTGACAGTGTCATTACCTAAATACTTGTATGATCCAAGTTTTTTTTACTGACCATTTTGCAGTAACCTAATTTTATCTCCTTGCTGCCATGTCCTATGACTGCTATGTGGCCATCTGCAAACCTCTGCATTACATGACCATCATGAGCAGCGGAGTCTGCAGGATTCCGGTCATCTGCTGTTGGATGGCTGGTTTGTGTGAATTAATCTCACCACATAGACTGGAGTTAAAGGTGGAATTTTGTGACTCTAACATCATTGACCATTTTGGCTGTAATGCATTTCCCCTGGTGAAAATCGCATGCTCAGACACATGGTCCATAGAACAGACAGTTATAATCTGTGCTGTGCTGACCTTGAATATGACTCTGACTTGTGTAGTTTTGTCTTATGCTTATACCATCAGGACAATTTTTAGATTCCCCTCAATACAGCAAAGGAAGAAGTCCTTTTCGACCTGTTCTTCCCACATGATTGTGGTTTCCATCACCTATGGCACATGCATTCCCATCTATATGAACCCTATAGCAAAGGAAGAAGTGACCACTAATAAAGTGGTTACACTGCTCGTTTCTTCTATTTCACCTACATTGAACCCCTTTATTTATACCCTGAGGAAAAATCAAGTTAAGAAAGCCTTTGAAGACTCAATCAAAAGAATAAGCCCTATTGTCAGCTAAGTAAAAGAAATTGCATACAAAGTTTCAAAAGTAAACTTAAGTGGTCCTGAACAACTCCTCAATGATTTTTTCTAACTTTATTGTTTTTTAGATAATCTAGATTAAATACCTTTAATTATTTTAACATGTCTTTAAAATAGCTTGAATTGAACTTGCTCAAGTCATTTCTGTTTCAAAATGAAACCTCATAATATTTTGCATGTCATTGAAAGGATGTAAAATTTTTCAAAAATCATATTGGATATAAATCAACTTCATAATAGTATATTATAAGTAGTAATAGAAGTATTTTCTCTAGTTCAATATATGCACATTAATATACCTTGTACCTATATGCTAATTTATATAATAATGATAAACAAATACATATGAGTCATTTTGCATAAAAGTCTATAATGGATCAATCATAGCATAATGTAAAAATATAAAGAACAGTGTAGAGAGAGAATAACACTTCGTACAATATTGACAAAATGGAAGATTAAGATGACCTCAAAATAATATTACTATAAACACATAGAACTGCTGGATAAAATTTAACAAAAATTCTTTTGAATGTTTAGCTGCAAGCATTGCAAAGTTGTAAATAAGTAGTCACAAATAAAGAAGCAGAGCAATGAATTATAAAATGACCATGTATGCGAAAGAGAGCCTACACAGAGTGATCGGAGCAGGGGGTCGATTATGGATCCCATGGACTCAGGTACAAATTCTCAGGTTTCGTATGCTTTTAGCACATAGAATGACACAAAAGAATAAATTTAGAACTGTCCAATTATTGCACACTCAAAGAAACTTTGAATTAGAAAATCATGTGCATTCTGTTGAATACATTTTTCTGAAAGTTGTCTGCCATGTACTAGGTGTGTTTGATATCTTGTACCTACATATAACACAAATTTAGCTTTTACAGTCCAAATTCTCTCATGATGATCTAAATAGTTAGATACAAAGATTTAAATATTCACAGAAATATCAATGCTTGAATTAAGATTTTTAAAATATATATCTACTTATATAATTGTTGGTCGGAATGCAATGATATGCAGACATTTCATTTTTCCTTTTTTTTTTTCTTTACTAGGGAAATTGTGGGTTTAACCATGCACAAAATACCATTTTAATCATGCTTAAAATACAGGATTGTCATACACCACCTCACCAACAACAACTTGCGTTGTTGTGGAACACATGTTATATATGATGTTAGCAAATTTTTATAACTGTGCTATTCATTAAAGTCCATTGTTTAATGTAAGGTTCGCTGTGTAGTGTAGTGTATGGATTGTTTTAAAAATTTATTCTGTTACCATATATACAATCTGACATTTCCCCTTTAATGATATTCAGATATGTATGTCATTACTGTTAATTGCATTCACAATTTTGTGATCTTCCATCTCCTCAATACCAAATTATTTCCATCAATCCAAAGAGGAACCCTGTACATGTTATGCTTCAACTTCTCATTCCCTATACCCACCCCATCCCCTAGTAACTTAATTTCTAGTTTTGTCTCTATGTGTTTGCTTATTTTAATTGCTTCAAATTGGTAATATCAGACAATATTTGTCCTTTTGTGTCTGGCTTATTTTACTCAGTGAAGATTGTCTGCAGAGTCATCCACGTTGTCACCTGTATCAGGACTTCACTCCTTTTTAAGGCTGAATAATATTCCATTGTAGGTATTTACAGATTTTATTTATTAATTCTTCCGTTGATGGACAATTCAGTTGCTTCCGTCTTTTAGCAATTGTGAAAAATGCTGCTATGAACATTGATGTGCAAATTTCTACTTGTGTCCCTGCTTTCAGTTCTTTGGGGGTGTATAGTTAGTAGTGGGATTGCAGGTCAAATGGTAGTTCTATACTGAGTTTTCTGAGGAAGTGCCTAACAGACTTTCATCTGCACCATTTTACAGTGACACTAGCAATGAAAGAGTACTCCTATTTCTCCACATTCTCTTCCAAACTTATTATTTTAAGTTTTATTTTTAATAGTATCATTCTAGAGGGCAGGAATTTGTATCTCATTGTAGTTTTGATTGCATTTCCATGATGGTTAATGATGTTGAGCTTCGTTTCAAGGGCTTTCTGGCCCTTTGTATATCTTCCTTGCTGAGATGTCTGTTCAAATTTGCCCATTTTTAATTTTTTTTTGATTGCTGTTAAGTTGCAGAAGTTCTTTCAATATTCTGGATAGCAAACATTTATCTTCCATTCTGTAGGTTGTCATTTTACTGTCATGATAAAGTCCTTTGAGGTGAAAAAGTTTTTAATTTTGATGAGATCACAGTTATCTCTTTCTTCTTTTATTCTTTGTGCTTTGGGTGTAAAGTCTTAGAAACCATTGCCTAAAATAAGATCCTGAAGAGCTTTCCATACAGATTTCTTTTTCTAAAGAGTTGGAAGCTTATAAGCAAATTCACCAAAGTGGCAGCTCTTATATTAAGATTTATTATCTACTCTGATCTTATTGCTGTATACTGTATGAGGTAGGGTTTCTCCTTTTTCTGCAAATGGAGACTTCGTTTTTACAGTTCCGTTTTTAAGAGACTATTCTTTCCCAATTGAGTGGTTTTGCCACCTTATAAAAAATTAGTTGGCCGTAAATGTGAGGGTTGATTTCTGAACTCTCAATTCTATTCCATAGGACTATATGTCTTTCCTTTTGCCAGTATCATGCTTTATTGATTTCCATGGCTTTATAATAAGATTTAATATTGGGAAATGTGAACCATCCAACTTTATTCTTTTTCAAGGTATTTTTTGCTATTTGGGACTCCTTTTACTTCCATATAAATTTAATTGATGATTGATTTTTTTTCATTTCTGCAAAGAAAACTGTTGGAATTTTTATTGGTATTGTGCTGAATCTAAAGACTGTTTTAGGTAGGATTGATATCTTAATGATGTTTGGTGTTCCAATCCATGAATAAAGAGAATCCTTCCCTTGATTTAGATCATCCTTGATGACTTGTAGCAATGATGTGTAGATTTCTTGGTGTGAATCCTTTATATCCTTTGTTAGATTTATTCCAAGATATGTGATTATTTTAGCTACTATTGTAAATGGAACTTTTTTCTTGATTTCTTCTTCTGATTGTTCATTGCTTGTGTATCAAAACACTACCGATTTTGGGATGTTGTTGCACCCTGCCACTTTGCTGAATTTGTTTGATAGCTTTAGAAGCCTTTTTGTAGATTTTTGAGACATTCAATATATAGGATTATGTCATCTGCATATAATAAAAGTTTTACTTCTTCCTTTTGAATTTGGATGCTTTTTATTACTTTTTCTTGCCTAAGTGCTCTTGCAATAACTGCCAGTACAATGTTGAGCAACAGTGGTGTTCTGATTCTAGCAGGGAACCATGTAAAATGACAGCTTCCCATCAAACTGAGAAGGATATGTCAGACCAAAGAAAGACTTGTTCAAGTCAGCTTGGCAAGCAAGTGAGCATTTATTACAGGGCTTATATGTGTCAACTCTTCCATGGTGATAGATCCAAGCCTGGCCATGGCCTAGAAATCTAATCTGTGGCGATAGGAGTACAGCTTGGTACTTCTGAGGTTCATCATCCACACTTGATACAAAGTAAGAGGTGTCTTTTACACTACATGTCTATGTGTGGATGAGAGCGCATGTGAAGGAGAGTAGAAATATAAAATGCAGTGCTGAGGAAAAATAATGAAGAACAGACATTCACAGTAATTATGTAAAATGAACATTTACAATGTTTGTTAGTAAGGTTGAAGTTATATCTTTACAGTAATTACTTAAGGGATCTATTGGTAGGAAGCTGGTGAAGCAGTTCATAGAACATATTATTCTTAGAATTTCCAAGAGAAAAATCTTTGCATAGGAGATGTCCTTATCAGTCATCCTCTTACAAACACTTATTTCTCAAGGCTTCCTGTGTAACTATTAAGAAATGCTGCTGTGACTAGAAGGGGAAAGAACTGGAAGGGTTGTTGGAAAAATGCAGGGCCAGATACGTTACAAGTGGTGACAGTGGGCATTTTTGTCTTGTTCCTTACAAGAGAAAGCTTTCAGTCTTTCACCATTAAATAAAATGTTACCTATGTTCTCTTCATATATGTCCTTCATCATGTTGAGGAAGTTTCCTTCTATTCTTAGTGTTCTAAGAGTTTTTTTAATTAAGAAAGGGTGCTGTAATTTGTAAATACCTTTTCTGCATCATTTGAGTTGATCATGTGGGTTTTTTTCCTTTATTCTGTTAATGTGATATAGTTAATGAACTGATTTTCTTATTTGAACCACCCTTACATACTAGGAGTAATTCCCACTTGTTCATGGTGTGTAACTCTTTTAATGTGTGGTTGGTTTCCATTCCTAGTATTTTGTTGAGGATTTTTGCATTTATATTCATAAAACATATTGGTTTGTAGTTTCCTTTTCTTAGGTTATCTTTATCTGGCTTTGATATGAGGTTGCTGTTGGACTTCTAAGATGAGTTAAGGAGTGTTCCCACACCTTCAATTTTAGAGGAGTGTTTGATCAGAATTGGAGTTAAGCCTTCTTGGAATGTTTGCTAGAATTCCCCTTTGATGCCGTCCAGTCCTGGGGTTTTTTGTTGGATGGTTTTGATTACTGAATCAATCTCTTTACTAAGAATTTGTTTATTGAGATCTTCTGTTTCTTCTTGGGTCAATGTAGGCAGTTTGTGTGTTTCTAAGAATTTGTCCATTTCATCTAACTTATCTAATTTGTTGGCATAGAATTGTTCAAAGTACACTCTTTTTTGTTTGTTTGTTTTTAATTTCTTTTTATTGTGGGTAAAAATCAAATTTTTCACAATACATATCAATATTTGTAAAATGATATATAAATAAATATGCATATATGTGCATTTGCTTACATAAA
>JAQZBX010076520.1:0-14421 GCA_029593785.1 Cabassous unicinctus | reverse complement strand
CTCCTCTGGTTCCTCCACAAGGTCAGCTGTAGACTATCAGGCGAACGGCTCACTTCTCTTCTCCTGGGGCCTCCTCTCCAACATCAAAACTCCAACATCAAAAGTGCTTCTCAAAACCTGCTGCAACTCTGTTCTTGCCATGCCTTTTATATTTGATTCCCCACCTACCAAGGGGTGGGGCTCAATGCCCTACTGACGTGGCCCAGTCATAACCTAATCATGCCCAGATTAACAGACAGTTTACAAGCATGATCCAATTATATTTTTGGAATTCATAATTATATCAAATTGTCCAATGGCTACATGGACCTTCTGGGGGGAGGAGGTGGGAGTGGGTATAATTCAATAAGGCATCTGAATTTTGTCCCATGGTGAGAACAGGACTCAGGAGAGTGTTAGAGCATTGAAATACATCTTCAGGAGGTGTTTGCACATTGGTGATGGAGAACCCAAAAGAAAGGCAGTAAGGACTTTAAAGGCAGTAAAGACACTGGAGTTGGACCCCTCTGGATGTCTAGCCCAATCCTGGCAGTCACCCACGAGCGGGGTGGTCTTGAGCAAGTCCTTAAACTTCTGTTAGGCTCTAGAAGGTAGGAGGGGACAATGCAGCAATCTGCTACTATTTCCAGTGGAACATCACCTAGGACTCAAAGAATGCCACATTTCGAGCCACCTAGGTAAGAGGGAAGATGAGGACCTAAGGAAAATGGTGTCAGATTACCCCAAAATGGTTCTGGTCATGGAAACACTGCTCATAAAAATGCCTGTGAAATTGAATCAATAAATTAAATATTATCAGACGGAAAAAAAATGAATCCAACTCCATAGGTTTTTTGTGAGAACAAAATGAGATATGTGAAAGCAACCACCACTGTGTCTGATCCATAGTTGATAAAATTGGTTGCATAAATGTTAATTGCATAACTGTCAATAAATATTTCTTTGACCTGAATGGTGGGCGATTACTTCTCACCCACACCCACAATTTCACGTACTAAGCACTTCTTCAGTTACCTGCCTCTTATATACACACCAAGCAACTCACTCCATACTGTTTACACATCCCATCTTTGCCCATATAAGAATGGAATCATGCAAACATTTAATTTCTAAGAATCAAACTGTATGAGGAGTATATCATCTTTTTTTAAAATTTATTTTTTAAAACAATTTATTGAAGTATGTCATTCATACATGAACATACATAAACTATGAGTGTTCAGTAAACATCGTGAACTTACAAAACAAACATGCATAACATCATACAGGGCTCCCACACATCACCCCACCACAAATACTTTGCATTGTTGTGAAACATTTGTTAACAAATTATGAAAGAGCATCATCAAAGTATTACTACTAATTATAGTCCGTATCTTACTCCCCTATACTTTTTTTTTAAGGATTTATTTATTTATTTATTTTTATCCATTTTCACCCCACACACACCCCCCGTTTTTGCTGCTTTTGTGTCCATTCACTGGGCAGTTCTCTGTGTCTGTTTCCTGCCCTCTATTCTCATCCTTCTCCTCCTGTCTTCACTGGGATTCGATCCTCAGAACCTCCGATGTAGGAGAGAGGCGTCCTACCACCTGTGCCACCTTAGTTCCTGGTTTTTTGGCATGTGTCATCTTGGCTCTCCCTTGTGTCACTTTCCTGTTATGTCATTATCTTGCTGCGTGGCTCGCAGGGCCTGACGCCGCACCCGCGCGTGGGGTCTGGGGGGCTCACCTGCGCGTGGGGCCTGGTGGCCCACGCTCCTTCTATATTTTCCTTTTTTTTAATTTTTACTGGGAGGTCCCAGGGATTGAACCCAGGTCCCTCCATATGGGAGATGGACACGCAACCATTTGAGCCACATACATCCTCCTGCTATATCTCTTAAGGTTGACCAAAGATACCTAGAGTTACAGTCTTTTCCCATACAGGATGGTCATATAATAAATCAGGCTTAGTTTATCACTGGCATTCTAAAAACCAGACCTAGGGAGAAAAACTAGGTCTGCGGACACAAGCATGGTTTCTAATATAGCGAATGCTTAGACTACCCTGATTATCACAAAATCAGGACAGCGAGAATATTCGCAAGGAGTATATCATCTTGATATTTGTTTATTATTTGTCCCATCTGTTCTTTGTGCCCTTTTCCCTCTTTTTCTGCCTTCTTTTCAGTTGTGTATTCTTTGTGATTTCATTTTATCTCCTTTGTTTGCTGACTAGCTATAACTCTGTTTTATTATTTTAGTGGGTACTTTAGGGTTTATAGAATACATCTTTAGCTTATCACAATCTACCTTCAAGTGACACTGTATTTCTTGACATGTGGTATAAGAACCTTACAATAGTATATTATGGGTTGTATTTTCCTGCTTGCTTGAATGCCTGGTAGTCATTATTTGGATGCCAAACATTGTGACTTTTACCTTGTCAGGTGTTGGATATTTTTATATTCCTAAAAATATTTTCTGCATCTTGGATGCAGTTAATTGGAAACAGTTTGATCCTTTCGGATCTTGCTTTTAAGATTTGTTAGTCAGGACTGGAACCATGTTTAGTCTAGGGCTAGTTCATCCCCACCATGGAGGCAAGACCCACCTGAGTACTCTACCTAATGCCCCACGATTTACGAGATTTTTCCATTCTGGCTGATGGGAACAGGCACTACTCTTGGTCCTGCATGAATGCCAGGTAATGTTCCCTCTAATCATTCGAGGAGGTTCTTTCCCTCCCTCAAATAGTTTTCTTTTCTTTTTTTTTTTTTTAAAGATTTATTTATTTATTTATTTATTTATCCCCCCCTTGGTGCTTGTGTTTGCTGTGTCCATTCACTGTGTGCGTTTTCTGTGTCTGCTTATCTCCCCCTTGCTGTGAGGTCCTGCCGCATCAGCCCACCACGCCACGCGGGCCGCTGGCCTGCCCTCACAAGGAGGCCCCGGGAAGCGAACCCGGGGCCTCCCATATGGTAAACAGGAGCTCTATCCATTGAGCCACACCCGCTTCCCCAAATAGTTTTCTTACAGGCATTTATTGACCAGTACTAGCTGAAAGTTCAAGAAGGACCTTCTGCAGATTTCTTGGTTTCTCTGCCAGATCTCTCCTCTCTGGTATTCTGTCCTACAAACCCCAACTAACTTAGTCTCCCTACACCCTCAGCTGCATGTCTTCAACCCAGGGAGACTGTCATGTCCATCTGGGATCTCTTTTCTGAAGCCACGGCCTGGAAACTCTCTCCAGGTAATAAGCATGTGGTTCACTTTTTGGTTTCTCATCTCTCAGGGATCACTGTCTTTCAGTGTCTGATGTCCAGTATCTTGAAAACCAGTTTCCTATATTTTGCCTGGTTTTTACTGTTCTTTCCAATCTCTGTTACTCTTTCACGTTTGGAAGTGAAAGCCTTTCTCAGCCAAAATTATGGACAGGCTGTGAAAACAATTTTAAGTATTTCACAATCAATGAAAGAATGAAGAACAAAATGTTTGCCTGTAGCCAAGCAACGGGGTGGAGAAGGTGTCACTGATATCCTGGATTACGCCACTGAAGGAGTAATTGAGGCACATAGAGAAATATTGGCCACAACAAGTTCTTAGAGTCCTGTACTTCTGGGAGACTTAAAGGCTTTTACAGAGTAATTATATGAGTTGTGGGGCTTTCCCTTCCAGCACTGATTTTGGACCCTAACCCCAAGTACTATTAGACTCCCCAGAAC
Organism: Cabassous unicinctus; assembly: GCA_029593785.1. NCBI lineage: Eukaryota > Metazoa > Chordata > Mammalia > Cingulata > Chlamyphoridae > Cabassous > Cabassous unicinctus. The sequence continues at coordinate 10,715 of JAQZBX010076520.1, read as the reverse complement.
TGCTCTCCATTTCCCTTCTGTTCACCCAACTATGAAGCAGAATAAGAGGGCATGGCCTAGACTTGAGGCTGGAGAAGGTGAAAAGCTGCTGAACCAGTTCTTCCCACCCCAGGCTCAAGGGAATTGGCTGCCTGTAAAGTGAAGCTATTATCACAACCTTCCTCACCAAATATTTGTCAGGTGCTGCTTCTCAGACCATTGATACCAAATCCAGAAATCGATCCTTTCAACTGATGACACTTGACCCTTCATTGTTGACTCAGTACTAACATGGTGCCTGGTGCTCTAGGGCAGAGAAAATATCAAGTACACTTTTTAGCTTCAGGAGCCTGAGAGTCCCTGTGAAACCATTAAAGAACACTCCAAGAGCCAACCCCAGATTTTCATTTCCAGGCTGAAAAGGCTCACCAATACCAAGCACAATGAATGAAAAGACCCCACCCACATCAGGGCATTGGTCATTAAATTCCCAAAACCAGAGATAAAGGAAAGATTCTAAATGGTTAAAAGGATTTAAAAAAAAAAATGTTTCATACAAAAGACCTGAAACACAAATGGGCTCAAGCATTTCAATATTAGCCTTGGAAGCTACAAACCAAAGAGGCAATGATTTCAAAAGTCAGAGGAACCCTCCCTGATCAAGATGGCAGAGTGAGATGCTATGGGGCTCCAGCCCCCCACAGGAGCTTTGAACAACCGAGAACTGGCAGAAACATCTTTCTAAAAGCTTCAATCCTTTAAAACAGTTAAAGGATTGCAGTAACAGTACAAGCACCAAATCAAGAAAAAGGCCATTTGAAAGCAGTAGGATCTCATGGTGCCCTTGCTATCTGCCCCACCACCCACCCCCAGTTCCCTCACCAGCTCACTGTGTAGCCGACCCAGGACAGATCCCTCAGATCTGGAGGGAGCAGAGTTACCCTCGTAACATATCGGGGGCCTCGTAACATACTAGGGGCATGTACATCTGGCCCAATCTGTCTGGTGGTGGCCTGAGGGACTCACTGCCCCAGAATTTGCCCTGTGTGTGCCCCAGAATTTGCAGCACACAGAGTTCTCCTACAGAAGCCTGTGGGAGAGCAGTTGGGAGCTATTCTCCAAATTTATTGTTTGGAAGGAGAATACTCTCAAGGGTCAATTTGAGAAGACCGAGAAGGGATTTTTTTGTTGTTGTTGTTGTTGTTAACTCCTGGCATTCAAGGAAAACTCTGTCATAACATTAGCTGATATGTCAAAGTCTAAATTCCAGCAATAGCATATTAAAATGTACTATAGTGACAATTAACTGCAATACTTGATACTGGATGGGATTTTAAAATGGAGGAGAAAAGCCTCCAAAGGACATTTTTGGGGCATAAGGAAAAATTAGAGTATAGAATGTAAACTTTATATCAACATTAAATTTCTTGACTTTGATAACTGCTCTAAAAGTGATTACATAAGTGAATATCCTTGTCTTAGAAATGTACATGGAGGTATTATGTGTTGAAGGAGTATAATATGTGCAACCTGCTGTCAAATAAATAGATGATAATAGGTAGGTAGGTAGACAGGTAGACAGATAGATATAGATAAAGCTATAGATAGATATAGACAGATGATAGAATGATAGGGCAAAGGTGACAAAATGTTAAATTGGTGGATCTGGGTATCTGGGGGTGAGGTATATTGGAGTTCTCTGAATGAGATTTGTATTATTTGGAGAACTGTCCTATAAGTTTGAAATTATTTCAAAACAAAAAGCTTTAAAAAGTCAGAGGCAACTGTCCAAAGAAGAAATACAAATGGTGAAGAAACACATGAAAAAATGTTCAACATCACTAGGGATTAGGGAAATGCAAATCAAAACTACAATAAGATATCATTTCATACCTGTTAGACTGGCCGCTATTAAAAAGTCGGAAAACTGTTGGAGAGGATGCGGAGAGACAGGAACACTTATTCACTGTTGGTGGGAATGAAGAATGGTACAGCCACTGTGGAGGACTGTTTGACAGTTCCTAAGGAAGTTGAATGGAGACTGGCCATGGGACCCAGCAATACCCAGAAGAACTGAGAACAGTGACATGAATAGACATCTCACACCGATGTTCATAGCAGCGTTATTCACAATAGCCAAAAGTTGTGGACAACCCAGGTGTCCATCAACTGATGAATGGATAAACAAATTGTGGTGTATACACACAATGGAATATTATTCAGCTGTAAGAAGAAATGAAGTCGTGAAGCATATGAAAACATAGATGAACCTGGAGGACATAATGTTGAGTGAAGCAAGCCAAATACGAAAGGACAAATACTGTATGATTGCCCTATTATAAACTAAATGTATTATATAAAATATAAATATATTATATGAAATATGAATATGTGTAAAATTGTGTATATAAGACCGTTTTTCTTTGAAACTGAACAAATGTAGGTTAATACTACAAAATGTTAATATCAGAAAAAAAAAATTATACTAAGTGAAGGAGACCAGACACAGAGTACTACATATTGTATGATTCCGTATATATAAAATGTAAATATAAATCAATTTATAAAGATGAAATTAGATTAGTGGTTATGTAGGGCTGAGAAAGGAATGCCAAGGGGTGTGAAGTTTTTCTATCAGGAGTAATGAAATTTTTCTAAAATTATTGAGATGATGAATGTAAAACATCGTGATTATACTAAAAGCCATTGATTATACACTTTGGATAGATCATATGGTATGTGAATATATCTCAATAAACAAAAACAAGTGTCAGAGGGCACCAGAGATTCTGAGGGGAGGGAGAGGGAACAATAGGTGTAACACTGGGCATTTCTGAGACATTGGAATCATTTTGCATTACATTACAATAACGGATACCAGCCATCATACATTTTGCCAAAACCTATAAAGTTGTGCAGGGCAAAGTGTAAAACATAATGTAAACTATAAACCATGGTTAGTAGCAATGCTTCAATATGTGTTCATCAATTGTAACAAATGTACCACACTAAAGAAAGATGTTGTTATGGGAGGAAAGTGTGGGAGGGGAAGGGGGAGGGTATAGGGGAATCCTCTATATTTTTTATGTAACATTTATGTAATCTAAAGCTCCTTTAAAAATAAAAAATAAAAATTATATTTTTAAAAGTGTAGAGGGAAAGTGATTTTCCATTAGAATCTAGCCAAATTATCAAATAAATGTAAGGATATAATAAAAGCATGCAAGAACTTTGATAATAATAATAATAATGCCTCCCTTGCACCTTTTCTTTGGCAGCTGCTAAAGGATGTACTTCAGCAAAATGAAATAGCAAATAAAGAAACAAGATTGTGCTGCCAAGAGAGCAATTAATTAGTCCAGGTTAGAGCAGGAGGATGGAAGGCTTGTGAGGGTTAAGAGTTAACAAATAATTATGATTATTGAATCATTATATGGATGACTTTTCACTTTCAGTATATTTTAAAAAACAGCCAAAGGTTAGTATCTGAAATTACTGAAACTGGCTAGACCAACTTCACCCTTTGTATATGGTCATTTCCAACTAAAACCTGCCATTGTGACGATTAATCCAGATGGATCTTACCTTTGTATATGGTCATTTCTGATAGACTTGCTATTATGATGATTATTCCAATTTGATTTTACCCTTGTATATGAACATTTCTTTTGAAGTGTTTGAAATCCATAAGGAAAACCTTGTAACTGATCCTCCTTCTGTAGCCCCCTATCTCCAGATGCCTTGCTCTCTGATAATGATTGTCTTGTGGACTGTAATAATCTTGTGACTCATCCCCATTTTGTACCTACCTTCCATCCTGTTCAGCCCGTTAATGTTTATTAATGAAGGAACCTGAGCCAGCCCCTCGCCAATTATCATTATCATAAACTGCTAAACCCAAATACTCTAAAACTATCAAGATTACTGCAGATTTTGGGCCTTTAGGCCACTGGCTTCCTCTGCTATGTGCAAGAAATAAACTCTTTTTCTCTTTGAAACCCCAATGTCTCAGTGTATCGGTCCACCAAAGGGGTACTGATGCAAAGTATCAGAAATCTGTTGGTTTTTATAAGGGTATTTATTTGGGGTAAAAGCTTACAGTTACAAGGCCATAAAAAGTCCAACTCAGGGTTGCTTTATCACCAAAGTCAGTCACCATGTGTTGAAGCAAGACGGTCACCGATCTCTGGCTGGTCTCTGCCTTTCCCTCTGGGCTTTCTCTTCCTCTTGAGTCCTCTGGGTCCAGCCTCTAGAGGCTTCCCACTTAAGTGATCCTGTAGTCCTCTCTCTCCTGACCTAAGGCTTGTTTCTTTCCCAGACTCCTATATCAGTCTCAGTTGTTCTGCTGTCTTCCCAATCTCAGCTTTAAGCTATCAGGCAAAATGTCTCATCTTTCCCCAGGACCTCAGCTGTTTGAGCCGCATCCTTTCTATCACATGGTAGGATTAAAAATGACTGAGCTCTTTCTTCTTGTGTGTCTGTCTGTCTGTCTGTGTGAGTGTCCATTTATACCAGACCCACCAAGGGGTCAGGGATGGGCTCAACCTGAGTTATGCCTTACTGACCCAGGTTGTATCAAAAGCCCTAATCTTAAAAGGTAATCTAATCAAAGACATCTCAACTGAATTTAATACAATCAAAGGATATCACACCCAGAGGAATAGATTAGTTTTCAAACATAATCTTTCTCTTTTGGGATTCAAAAAATAATCTCAAACTGCCACATTCAGGAATTGGTCTTTAAAGTGCATTGAGTATAAGAGAACCTACTTTTGCTTGGTATCAGACTCTAAGGAGGGGGTTCTGCAGAGGGATTTTTAAAAAATGGAAATGATAGACTGATATTTTAAACATTGGGAAAATATTTATCGGCCATTTTTAAATATGATAGAGTATGTGGAAAAAATTAAGAATAGGTCCATAGAAAATTAAGGAAATGGGAAAAATAGAGGTGCAATTGTTAACTCCAAGAAAAATTAAAAGTTGTACTTGAAAACCATATTCACCATTTGGCTTTTCAGTGAACAAAATTGATATCATCATAATAAGATAAACCATTGTCAATTTAAAATAGTGTGACTACTATTGGGAGGATGGAGCAGGGAAAATGGAGGAAGGAGAAATGGAGTAAGGGGAAGCGGATGTGGCTCAAGCGACTGAGCTCCTACCTACCACATGGGAGGTCCCGGGTTCGGTTCCTGGTGCATCCTGGAGAAGACAAGTGGGACAGTGAGCTGGCATGACGGGCTAGCACAGAGAGCTCACACAACAAGATGATGCAACAAGGAGACACAAAGAGGAAATACAATGAGAGAGACAATAAAGCAGGGAGCAGATATGGCTCAGGAGATTGAGTGCCTCTCTCCCACATGGGAGGTCCCAGGTTTGGTTCCTGAGTGCCTCCTAAAGAGAAGACGAGCAGACAGAAAGCACACAGCGAATGGACACAGAGAGGAGACAGTGAGCACAAACAACGAGAGGGGGACGCAGGGAGACTAAATAAATAAAATAAAATCTTAAAAAAAAAAAAAAAGAAATGGAGTAAGAGGGCTAAATCCACATCCATTATAACCAGAAGTGAAATAGATAATGTCTGAAATTAATAGATCAAAAAAAAACAGCATAAACTAGTCTTGTTCATAAACATGAAACTAAAGAAAAAGCAAAGAGTTGAAAGTAGTTACTTCTAGAAGCAAAAATGGGAGGCAGGAAGGAATGGGGCCAGGGATCTGTTGTTTTTCCTTATAAATTCTTTAGTACAACATATTTGCTTTTTTACAACCATGTGCATTGCCTGTATTATTTTTTAAATATGTTTTTTATTAGGGAAGCTGTGAACTAACAAAACAATCATGCACATATTTGGAATTCCCATACAACACCCTTTCACCAACACAATACACCATTGTGGAACATTTATTACAGATTACGAGATAATATCATCAGACTATTAACACTAACTATGGTCCATAGCATATATTTGGCATATTTTTTCCATATCACCCTATTATAACACAGTACAACTTTGGAATTGATGCAAGAATATTACAATATAGTGTTAACTATAGTCCATAGGTTGTATTAATTGTATTTTTCCCATCTTCTTCACATTCCCACCACCCTGCAATAATGACATACATCCCTTCTAATTCACAAGACATTCTTGCATTTGTATTATTAGCCACAATTCTCATCCACCTCTGGGTTCACTGTTATTCAGTCCCTAGATTATGTTCTAGCTTTCTTTCAATTGACATTTACTTCCCTAGACTACCCTTTTCAGCCACAATCCCATTTATAAACCAGTTGCTACTCACTATAATGTATTACCATCAATTCTATATATTTCCACACTTTTACAGTCAAGATAATTAAAAATTCTACATACAGTAAGCATCAGTACTCCTTCTCAACCCTTCTCTTATCTCCTAATATTGGTTTTAACTCCATGCATTTATTCTTCGTATTTAGTTCATATTAGTGAGACCATGCAATATTTGTTCTTTTGTGCCTGGTTTATTTCACTTAGCATAATGTCTTCAAGATCCATCTATGTTATCACATGTGACCCAATTTCATTTCTTCTTATTGCAGCATATTATTCCATTGTATATATATACCACATTTTGTATATCCATTCATTGATTGATGGACACTTGGGTTGTTTCCATCTTTTGGCAAATGTGAATAATGCTGCTATGAACATCGGTATGCAGATGTCTGTTCATGTCACAGTTTTCAGTTCTTCTGTATATATCCCTAGCAGAGGTATTGCTGGATCATATGGCAGTTCTATATTTAGCTTCCTGAGGAACTGCCAAACTGTCTTCCACAGAGGCTGCACCATTTTACATTCCCACCAACAGTGAAGGAGTGTTCCTATTTCAACACATCCTCTCCAGCAATTATTGTTTTCTGTTTTTTAAATAATGGCCATTCTATGTGGTGTGAGATGATATCTCATTGTTGTTTTGATTTGCCTTTCCCTAATAGCTATATAATATTGAACATTTATTCATGTGCTTTTGGCCATTTGTATTTCCTCTTTGGAGAAATGTTTATTTAAGTCTTTTGCCCATTTTTTAATTGGATTGCTTGCTCTTTCATTGTTGAGTTGATGATCTCTTTACATAGAATGGAAATCAAACCCTTATCGGATATGTGGTTTCCAAATATTTTCTCCCATTAGGTTGGCTGCCTTTTCACCTTCTTGATGAAGTCCTTTGAATCACAAAAGTGTTTAAGTTTGAGGAGGTCCCATTTATCCATGCTTTTTTTCGTTGCTTATGCTTTCGGTGTAAGGTTTAAGAATCCACCACTCGGTTCCTGGTGCCCCCTAATAAAAAGAAGATGAGCAGACATGGAGCACACAATGAACAAACACAGAGCAGAAGGCAAGCGCAAACAATGGGGTGGGGGATAGGAATAAATAAATAAAATAAATCTTAAAAAAAAAAGAATCTACCACCTACAAGTGGATCGCAGATGTTTTCCTACATTTCTTCTATGAGCTTTATGGTTCTAACCTTTATATTTAGGTCTTTAATCCATTTTGAGTTAATTTTTGTATAAGGCATAAGATAGGGGTCATCTTTCTTTCTTTTGGCTATGGATATCCAGTTCTCCTAGCGCCATTTGTTGAATAGACTATTCTGTCCCAGTTGGGTGGGTTTGCCAGCCTTGTTAAAAATCACTTGAACATAGATGTGAAGGTTTGTTTCCGAACCATCAGTTCAATTTCTTTGGTCTAGTGTCTATCTTTATGCCAGTACCATGCTGTTTTTATCACTGTAGCTAGGTAATATGGTTTAAATTTCAGAAGTGAGAGTCCTTCAACTTCACTTTTCATTTTTAAGATGTTTCTGGCTATTTGGGATCCTTTACCTTTCCAAATAAATTTGACAATTGTGTTTTCCATTTGTTTAAAAAACGTTGGTGGAATTTTTATCAGGATTGCATTGTATCCAAATTGAATATCAATTTGGGTAGAATTGACATCGTAATGATAGTTTTCCAATCTATGAGCATGGAATATTCTTCCAATTATTTAGGTCTCTTTTTAACTTATTTTAGCAATGCATTGTTGTTTTCTTTATACAAGTGCTTTACATCCTTGGTTAAGTTTATTCCTAAATATTTGATTCTTTTAGTCGCTATTGAAAATGGAATTTTTTTCCTGACTTCCTCCTCAGATTGTGCATTACTAGTATCTAGAAAAACCACTGATTTTTGCATATTGATCTTGTATCCTGACACTCTACTGAAATTGTTTATTAGCTCTAGCAGCTTTATTGTAGATTTTTCAGGACTTTCTAGGTATAGGATCATATCACCTTTGAATAGTGAAAGTATTACTTCTTTCTTTCCGATCTGGATGCCTTTGATTTCTTTATCTTGCATGATTGCGCTAGCTAGAACCTTTAGCACTATATTGAACAAAAATGGCAACAGTGAGCATCCTTGTCTTGTTCCTGATCACAACGGGAATGCTTTCAGTCTTTTACCATTAGTGCAATGTTAGCTGTGGGTTTTTCATCTATGGCCTTTATCATGTTGAGAAAGTTTCCTTCAATTCCTATCTTTTGTAGTATTTTTATCAAGAAAGAATGCTGTATTTTGTCAGATGTCTTTTCTGCATCAATCAATAGGATCATGTGATTTTTCTACTTTGATTTATTAATGTGGAGTATTTCTTGTGTTGAACCACCCTTGCAGGCCTGGTATAAAACTCAGTTGATCATGATGAATAATTCATTTAATGTGTTGTTGGATTCCGCTAGCAAGTATTTGGTTGAGGATCTTTGCATCTGTATTCATTAGGGAAATGGGTCTGTAATTTTCTTTTCTCATAATATCTTTATCTGGCTTTGTTACTTGGGTACTCTTGGCTTCATAGTATGAGTTTGGTAGTGCTCCTTCTTGTTCAAGTTTTTGAAAGAGCTTAAGGAAGATTGGTATTAAATCTTCTTTGAATGCTTGGTAGAACTCACCTGTGGAACCATCTGGTCATGGGCTTTTCACTTTAGGAAGTTGTTTGATGACTGTTTCAATCTCTTTACTTGTGATTTTTAAGGTCTTCTATTTCTTCTAGGGTCAGTGTAGGTTGCTTGTACATTCCTAGGAATTTTTCCATTTCATCTACATTGTCTAGTTTGTTGGTGTACAGTTGTTCATAGTATCCTCTTATGATCTCTTTTATTTCTGTGGGGTCAGTAGTAACGTCCCTGTTTTCATTTTTTATTTGATTTATTAGCATCTTCTCTTTTTCTCTTTGTCAGTCTAGTTAAGGGTTTGTTGATTTTGTTAATCTTCTCGAAGAACCAACTTTCAGCTTTGTTAATTCTATTGTTTTTTTGTTCTTAATTTCATTTATTTCTGCTTTGATCTTTGTTATTTCATTCCTTCTACTTGCTTTGGGAATAGTTTGCTGTTCTTTTTTGAGTTCCTCCAGCTGTGTGGTTAGATCATTGATTTTAGCTCTTTCTTCTTTTTTAATGTAAGCATTGAGAGCTATAAATTTCCTTCTCAGCACTGCCTTCTCTGCATCCCATAGGTTCTGATATGTTGTGTTCTCATTTTCATTCATATTGAGATATTTATTGATTTCTCTCAAAATTTCTTCTTTGACCCCAATTATTTAAGAGTTTGTTGTCTGATCTCCATATATTTGTGAATTTTTTCCACCTCTTGTTGACTTCCAACTTTATGCCATTATTAACAGAGAAAGTGCTTTGTATAATTGCAATCTTGTTTAATTTATTGAGATCTGCTTTGTGACCCAACGTATGGTCTAATCCTGGGGAAAGAGCCATGAGCACTTGACAAGAATGTATATCCTGCTATTTCGGGGTGCAGTGTTCTGTATATGTCTATTAGGTTTAGTCCACTTATCATATTATTCAAGCTATCTGTTTCTTTATTGATCCTATGCCCAGATGTTCTATCCAATGCTGAGAGTGGTGTATTGAAGTCTCCAATTATTATTGTAGAGAATTCTATTTCTCTCTTCAGTTTTGCTAGTGTTTGCCTTATGTAATTTGGGGCATCCTGGTTAGGTGCATATACTTTTATGATTGCTATTTCTTCCTGGTGAATTGCCCCTTTTATTAGTATAAATATCTTTCCTTGTCTATAATAACAGATTTGCTTTTAAAGTGTATTTCATCTAACATAAGTATAGCTATTCCAGATTTTGTTTTGTTTTGTTTTGTTACTAATAAGTGGAATGTCTTTTTCCACCTTTCACTTTCAATCTATGTCTATCCTTGGGTCTAAGTTGAGTCTCTTGTAGAAATCATATAGACGGCTCATATTTTTTTATCTATCTGCTATAGTCTGTGTCTTTTGATTGGGGAATTCAATCTATTAACATTCAATGTTATTACTGTAAAGGCAGTTATTATTTCACCCATTTTTAGCTTTGGATATTCTCTATCATATTTTATTTTCACCACTTTTTTTTTACACTTTTAGTCATTTTTACTGATAAAATCTTTATTTCTAGGCTCTCTTCCAAGTCTCTCTCCTGTCTTTTCTGTTCAGGAGGTATCACGCCCTTTAGTATTTCCTGCAAAGCCAGTCTCTTGGTTACAAACTGTAACCGTTGGGGAATTTGATGTAATTATGAATTCCAAAAATATAATTGGATCATGCCTGTAATCTGATCTGTTAATCTGGGCATGATTGAATTATGATTGGGGCGTTGACTGGGCCATGTCAGTCAGTAGGGCGTTGAG
>JAQZBX010076519.1:0-14473 GCA_029593785.1 Cabassous unicinctus | reverse complement strand
CAACTGTCCTTTGCCTTGCCTTTTATATTCAATTCCCCACCCACCAGGGGGTGGGGCTCAACGCCCTACTGACTGACATGGCCCAGTCAACGCCCTAATCATAATTCAATCATGCCCAGATTAACAGATCAGATTACAGGCATGATCCAATTATATTTTTGGAATTCATAATTACATCAAATTCCCTAACGGTTACAGACCTGATACAGGCTAGAGTTTTCTAAGATTTATTTTGTTTCATGGAATTTCCTGACTAGAAAAAGCCATTTGAAACATATCTAGAACTCTTGAGGGCCCCATTAATGCTACCATCAAGGCAACAGAGAACTTACAACTCAAGGTAGATAGCCTAGTGAAGGTTGTCCTTCAAAATCATAGAGCTCTTGTTATCCTTCCAACTCAACAAGGTGGAACATGTGCTTTCTTAAGGGAGCAGTGTTGCTTCTATGTAAATCAATCTGATAAAGTTCAGGAAAACATTAAAGACATCAAAGAAAAAATTCAAATATTACATGAACTAGGGAACCATGAAGCTTGGGACTCGCGTGGCTAAATTTTGGATCCTGGGGCGACTGGATTCATGGCATATTTCAAACCTTGCTAATTCTTTTTCTTATTATAGCCTGTGCAATATCTCTTCTTCATTGCCTTATCTACAGACTAACAGCCACAAATATCTCCTGAATCATGCTAATGTGCCAAGACAAGCCTTTGCTCTTGAAGCTTGCACTTATGAAACTTATTTCTGTAATGATGAAGTTAAGCCTAAATATAATTAATTCCTAAGAGTCACCCTCTGAAAACCTCCTTGTTGCTCTAAATGTGGCCCCTCTCCAAGCCAAACTCTGCAAATAAATTCACTACCCCGCCCCCCAACCCGCCCCATGTAGGACATAATTCCTGGGGATGAGCCTTCCTGGTGCTGAGGTTTAATACCAAATGGTGATCACTACTGTTCTCAGAGAAAGATCTTGATCAAAAAGGGGAGATATAAAAAGAAATAATTCAAAATAGAGTGACTATGCTGAAGAAACTTTAAATGGAGTAGGAGGCTTAATTTTGGAGGTTACTCTTAAGCAAATCTCAGACAGATATCACAAACTACCAAAGCATGCAGTCTCAAGCAATAATGTTACTCAAAACATTATTGTTTGCAAACTGTGAACAAACCACAAGATAAAGAACTCAGTAAACTTTCTAACCTGAAGATATTTGGAGGACCCCAAATATCCACAAACCACAAACAACTGATCACATCTTCTTTTTCTTTAAAAACTCTTGCCTAGAACTGCTAAGAGGGGACATGATTTGGGTTTCTTCCTGAATCTGTGCCCCTGAATTACACTTCTAAGACTCAAAATGAATGCCTTTGTAGCTTAGTTTGTTATTTCTCGGTTGATACTCTTAAAATTTCTTTTTTTGACATTGGTTATTTAGGAATTTGTTGTTTAATTTTCCCGTTATTGAATTTTCCAAACTTCATTTAGTTATTGATTTCTAATTTAGTTCCATTATGGTTAGAGAATATATAATAGCAATCCTTTTAAATATATTGGGGCTTGTGTTATGGCCTAGCCTATGTTCTGTCCTGGAGAATATTACATGTGCACTTGAAGAATGTGTATTATGCTGTTTGGGCATGGACTATTCTATAGATGTATGTTAGGGTTTGTTAGTCATAGTATTGGTCAAATCTTTTATCTTGCTGATCTTATTCCTAGTTGTTCAAGTCAATATTGAAAGAGGATTATTGAAGTCTAACTATTATTGCTAAATTACTTATTTCTCTCTTTACTATGTTAATTTTAACTACAACCAAGTAACATATATGCACATATTTTTTCTCACCTCTGTATTGCCATTTGATTTATGCAAACAACAGTACCAATCCATTTCTCTGCCTTGCAGTAGAGTTAGGAACATTCTGTAATTTAGGCATGAAAAGCACACATCAATTCATAGGATCTATAATCCTTTCATTGCTATAAAACCAATAAATAGAAACAGCTTTAGTTTTCTTCAGTGTCATTCCTTCTTGGGATTACTGAAATAATTCATGGCAATATAATATGATTTCTTCACAACAGATTTAGTGTAACAAATACATTTATGCATTATCACTATGTAACAGGCAATGTGCTGGACCCTTGCATGCCAAGAGACCTAAATTATTAGTCCCACACTCCAAAGATAGAGAGAACAGATACATTAACAGATCCTTTTTTTTTTTTTAAAGATTTATTTTATTTATTTATTACTACCCCCCACCCCCTCGTTATTTTTGAGCTCGCTGTCTGCTCTCTGTGTGTTCTTCTGTGTCTGCTTGTCTTCTCTTTGTGCAGCACTGAGAACCGATCCTGGGACCTTCTGGAATGGGAGAGAGGTGCTCAATCTCCAGTGCCACCTCAGCTCCCTGGTCTGCGGCATCTCTTATTGTCTCTCCTCTGTGTCTTTTTTTGTTGTATCGTCTTGCTGCACCAGCTCTCTGCGTGGGCTGCACTCCACTTGGGCCAGCTCTCCACTCAGGCTAGCTCGCCGTGCAGGCTAGCTCGCCTTTCACCAGGAGGCCCCAGGAATTGAACCCTGGACCTCCTATATAGTAGATGGGAGCCCAGTCGCTTGAGCCACGTCCATTTCCCAACATATCATTTTAATGTGATGTAGTAAATGCTTGAAATTCATTACTAGACCTTGAGATCTTGGAGAGCCAAGGAGGTAAAGCTGCAAATCTCTGGGTATAGCACTTTTTCCCAAATAAGAAAGGCAAAACTTCATGAAAAAATGTCCTTGCCCTTTTGCCCTTCTCCCTTTCTTCTTTCTGTCTGTAACTCAGAGTCAATGCCTAGAGGTGCAGCAGCTATATTTTCACTATGATGATAAAGGCAAGAAGCTAATATAAAATTATCATTTAAAACAGATGGAGCCCCAATCTTTGGTATCCCTCCATTAGCCCTGGATTGCCCATCTCTGACCTTCCTATGATAAGAGAATATAAACTCAAATCTGATTAACAGGGTTGCTTTTAACCTGTCACATTCCTTACTGACACAGCTGTTGAGCCTCAGAAAAGTCAGTTAACCTCTCTGGACTTCAGTTCCTTCATTTTAAAATTAGCGACAATAATGTCTACTTCAATAAGCCTATTGTGAGGTTTGGTAATGATACACATAAAGGAACTCACTAAATGATGACTCCAATTATGGTATTTTATTCACCATGCCGAAACTTAGAATAAGATGATCACAGTGAAGACATTCTTTATTGCATGGAAGAGTCAATGAAGACATGGGCCCTGCTTTTGGAATTTGACCATATTATTGTTCAAGATTAAAGTTATTGCTTAATTATCTGAGTTAATAAGCTCCACAGAGTGTATGTCGTAGTATTTCTAGATATTATAAAGCTAATTTTAGCTGACATGTTTCAAAGTTTATCCCACCATATTAAAAAGTATGCTAATTTTGGGTACCAAAATTGGCAGATTGAAAGTCACCCTTTCTTGATATAAAAGTGAGCTCTCCAGAAGACAGTTGGGGAAATTGATGGTGATCTGGTGCATTTTGCATCTTTACAAGGGGATACAAGGAAGTAGTAGTGACTTGTGATTACTGTAAATTTTGTTTTGTTCTGTTTGTCATATCATAATTTGTCCAACCTTGCCCTCAGCCCAGCCTTCAAGGCTCTCCACAGTGTGCCATTGTACCCATGCATGAGCTTAGGCTCCAGCCAACTTTGATTCTCCACTCATTTCCCGAAAGCCCTACTGTTGTGCAATACCCTCACTCTCCATCTTCATGCCTACCTCTCCTACCAGACTGTAAGAGCATGAAATAGATAGTAGCCCCTATCCTGAAATACTTAACAGAGTATATTGTACACAATGCATGTGAAATATGTATCTGTTAAGTAAAAGAACAAATGAGTGAATGGCAAAGTTATTTTTATCTCCCTAATCATTGTCATTTTATTTGTCATATATTTATATGCGTATGCATATATACTTTTTTTTTTTTTAATTAAAGGAAAACAAATTCCAGTCTGTTCACTCACTTTAGGTTAGTTGTAAATTGAATAGTTTCATTAACCAACACCCTTTACACATTCTAACATTTGTTAAAGGCAGACTACCTTCCAGCTTGAAAAACAATTTTTTGATGGATGTTAATACAGAAGGAAGCACTCTATATCTCTAAGTATTCTCAAGATATAAGGATTTGTGTTTATGTCAGGGACACAGACATCCAATCAATGGCCTAAAGTTCTACCTTAAGAAACTAGAAATGAAGAGCAAAGTAAACCCAAAAATTCCAGAGAAGGCAATACTAAATATAAGAGCAGAAATTAGCATAGTAGGAAATAATAAAAATTGAACAAGGCCAAAAGTTGGTTCTGTGCAAAGATTAATAAAATTGATAAATCCCCCACAATATTGATTTAAAAAAAGAAGAAAGAAGAAAGAGAACACAAATCACCAATATCAGGAATGAAAGAGGAGTTATCAGTGCAGATTATACAAACATAAAAAGGATGTTAAAGGAAAAATTTGAGCAATTTTAAGTCAACACTGACAAATTAGATGAACAAATTCCATGGAAACTAAAATTTACCAAGATGAAAGAGAAAATCTGACTAGCACTAGATCTACTAGAGAAATTGAATTCACTATCAAAACCTTCACACAAAGAAAACTTCAGATCAAGATGCTTTAAATAGAGGATGGATCATTTTCCAACTCATTTTATGAGACTAGCATAACCAACCCAAATACCAAAACCACAGAGACATTACCAAAAAAAAGTAGAAGTGAAAACGTTACAGATCAATATTGCTTATGACAAAGATGCAAAGTTCTCCAAGGAAATAAATTGGCAAATCAAATCTGGTACTATGTAAAAAAGGATAATATATCATGACCATGTAAGGTTTATCTCAGGAACAGAAGGTTGGTTTAACATTCAAAAATTAAGGGGTAAAAGGGAACTCTGTATTTTCTCCAGGATTCTTCTGTAGGCCTACAGTAATTCACTATATTAACAGAATAAGGGAGAGAAAAACATATGATCATTTTGATATGTACAGTAAAACAGCGCAAAATTCAACACCCATCCAGCAAACAAGGAATGCAAGGGGACCTCCTCAATTTATTAAAGGTCATTCATGAAACATCTATGGCTAACATCATCCTTAATGGTGAAATATTGAATCCTTTCCCCCTAAGATCAGAAACAGGGCGAGGATGCCCACTCTTACCACTTCTATTCAACATTGTGTTGGAGGTCCTAGCCAGTGCAACAATGTGAAAGAAACAAAAGACTGGAAGATCAGAAAGAGGTAAAACTGCCTCTATTTGCAAATGGCATCATTGTTTACATAAAAATCTAAGAAATATATGAAACAACTACTAAAACCAAGAAATGAACTTAGCAAATTTCCAGGATACAAGGTTACCTGTGTTTTTATATACTAACAGCAAACAACTAGAAAGTAAAATTGAGGAAAAATCAGTTTTAAAGAGCATTAACATTAAATTACTCAGGAATAAATTTAATAAAATATGCCAAAACCCCTGCACTGAAGACTATAAGACATGAGAAAAATGAGAAAAAAAACACACAAAAAAACCCAAAAAACAGAAAACTAAACTAATGGAGAAGTATACCAGTGTATGAATTGGAAGACTTAATATTGTTAATATCTTAATGGATGTCAATTCTTCCCAATTTACCTATAGATTTAATAACAATACCAACCAAAACTCCAACAGACTTTTTGTATAAAAATTGTCAAGCTAAATTCTGAAATGTATATATGGATGCAAAAGATCTTAAATAGCAAAACAAATTTGAAAAAGAACAGAGTTGGAGGACTGGCATTACCTGA
Organism: Cabassous unicinctus; assembly: GCA_029593785.1. Taxonomy (NCBI): domain Eukaryota; kingdom Metazoa; phylum Chordata; class Mammalia; order Cingulata; family Chlamyphoridae; genus Cabassous; species Cabassous unicinctus. Next base: position 8,593 of record JAQZBX010076519.1, on the reverse strand, counting down.
TTTCAAGACTTACTATAAAGTTCCAGTAGTTCAGAGAATGTGCTCAGCATCATTAGTCACCAGAGAAATGCAAAATAAAACAATAAGGTACCACTGTACCCCCACCAAAATGGTCAACATGAAACAAGAACCACAACCTAACAATATCACACAGAGCTCTCCTATGTTGTTGTTGGGAATGTAAAATGATATAAGCTCTTTGGGTTCTTATAAAACTCAATATACTCTCAATTCTACTCCTAGGTATTTATACAAGAGAAGTGAAAACTTATGTCCACAAAAGATCTGAACAAGAATGTTCATAACATCGTTATTTATAGTAGCCCAGACTGGAAACAGCTCAGGAGTCCATCAATGGGAGGATGGTTGAATATTTGTTCTATGGACTGCTATGGAGCACTAAGATGGAGCAGACTACTGATGCCCGCAACAATATGGATGGATGTTAGAAAGGTTATGCTTAATGAAAGAGTGTATGATTCTATTTATATGAAGTTCTAGTGTAGGCAAAACTAATGTGTGGTGAGAAAAAGATAAAAACTGTGAGGGAGTAGGGGTGGGGAGTTACTGGGGAGGACTACAGGGTATCTTTGTGAGATGATGGTAAAGTACTGTATCTTGATAGTGGGCTGAGGGTCAAATGATATACTTAAAAGATTTGTGCATTTCATTTATGTCAATTTTACCTCAAAGGAAAAAAATCTATTAGCAAATATTGAATTTTATGCATGCTGAAGTTTTTGAGGAGTGTCTGATGTCCTCCTCTGACTTTGATATGCATTAAAAATAAGATGGATTGATGGGTGGATAGAATGATGGAGAGATGCTCTAAGCCAAACTCAGCATTTGAATGCATTACCTTCCCCCCAACGTGGGACATGACTCCCGGGGATGAGCCTCCCTGGCAACGAGGGACTAATACCAAGTGCCAACTGGAAACACGACTGGTAAAAAACCTTGAATAAAAGGGGGAAAAGGTAAAGACAAATGCGTTCATGTGGCTAAGAGGCTTCAAAGAGAGTCGGGAGGTCATCCCAGAGGTAACGCTTACGCACACCTCAGTAGGATCTCACAGAACACCAAAGTGGATATCACCCCACACAGAGGGACTCCTGAGGGCTCTGGAGACACCCAGGTCCTATGTAAGGGGGGATAGCCCCAGAGATTGATGTCTTATCAGTGGGCCTCTGCTTTGGAATCTGTGCTCCTGAGAGTGACAGAGTTGGACTCAAATAAGTCCTCCCTGCACATGGTCCATCAGTCCCTTCTATTCAAACCTATATGTGAGGCTGGGGTTTGTAGGTGTACTTCCAGAGACTGGAGCCTCTGGCCTGCCTGTGTGCCAGCCGTGCCTGGAACCTTGGTGGAGCTGCAACTCCTACTCTACAGCTCAATGGACTCACCCAAGTCACCTGGTGAGGAGATGACAATGATGGACAACAGCCATCCCAGGGAATGGAGAGGGCCTGCAGCTGAAGGCAGGATAATCCCATCCACCGTATCCATGGGATATAAGCCCACTCTCACTTGGAGATGGAGTGGACATCACCATTCCAGTCCCCTCAGGATTGGGGGAAGAGCTATGGACTAGAGTGGACTTAATGGTATTCTGTTGTAGACATATTGGGATTCAAGCAATGGAAGAAATTATAACAGTGAGGTGAAGCCAGTGGCCACTAGATGCTTTCGGGGCGGGGAGGGGAAGGGCAGTTGTAATACAGGGGCTTTTTCAGGACTTGGGGATTGTCCTGGGTGACGTTGTGATGACGGATATAGGCCATTTTACATCAGCGTGTACCATGCAGAACTATGTGGGAGAGAGAGTGGTCTATGATGTGAACTGTGGTCTATGCTTAGTGGCAAAGCCCCAGGATGTGAATATCCATTGCAGGTGATGTGCCACACTAATGAAAGTTGTTTATGTGAGATGTTATGGGAGGTATGGGAGGTGGAGATCATGGGAATCCCTTGTAATTTTTGTATAACATTTATGTAATCTAAGCATCTTTAAAAATATATATGAAAAAAATAACATTTATGTAAGCAAATGCATGTATATGCATATGTATCTATATATCATTTTACAAATATTGGTTTGTATTGTGAAAAATTTGATTTTTACCCACAATAAAAAAAAAAGAATGATGGAGAGATGGATAGATATAACAAAGTAAGTACTGAAAGTTTAATCATTGAATTTAGTTGATGGGTATATGGGTGTTTAGTGTAAAATTAGTTCAACTTTTCTTTATGTTGGAACATTTTTATAATAAAATGGAAGAAACTGGGTGATAGTATCAATCCATTTGGGTATTTCAAATTCCATATAATGAAAAGACTAATGTAACAATTATATTTTAAAATGAGAGTATTTACTCCAGAAATTACATCCTTTGCCACTATATAAACTTATGATATAAATATAGGTATCAACTTAATGACATGCTAGATTATAGATTTTACAAATCTTTTGGGGGTTCACAAGCAAATGAAGATTGAAGACAAGGGCACTAATACTTGAGGATAAAAGTGTGATGGCAGCATCTTCCCTGGACCTGCTCCCTCTGGGTGGAATTTCATGCTTAGGGTGTTTTTCAATACCCCTCCCCACACTCAACCCAAATCTGAACATTTCTACCCAATTTCTATTACCTTAGGGATACATCCTCTAATAATGCAATTAATGTATGCACTGTTTGAATTCATGCTAAACCATTGGCTCTACATACTCTTCCAGGTAACATGTACATTTTGCAGTAAAGCTCTGAAGAAAACATATCAACCCAAAAGTGATTGTAAGGGTGAAGAATTCAGGGATATTTGGAGGCAGTTGGGAAGTTCATTTGGGGAAGGCAGAACCAGGCAAGTCTGGCTCAGTCCATTTCAGAGATTCTCCCCAGGGTTGTTCTGGAAATTTCTGTGAGTGTTTCTTGGTTGTCACAATTATTGGGGGTCGAAAGTGGATTTGGCATTTAAATATGGACCAGGAATGCTAAACACCCTTCAATCTGTGGGACAATCATGCCCAATAATGTATTGTCCCATACATCCTCCATGATATCCAAATATCCCACTGGACCATTTATATGTAAAATTCCTTCTACATATTTTTGCATGGTTTGAATTTTTCATAAATTTTGCATGGTTTAAATTTTTGAAGACTGCTACTGTAAAATTGTACTTCATTTTATTTAGAACATTATCGGGAGTAATTTCTCACTTCAGAAAATTCCATTGCCATGTCACTGCCCTCTTTGATGCGACATGGCATTAGCCTAATGCATCCCCTTCAATCTATGTTTGTAGCTGTTGCATTTTCTGTGACTCAACCTACAGGAGCAAACATTCCACTACTTCATTATGTCCTCTAGTGTTGTCAAACCAGAGCATGTACATCTGGATATACCTATTATTTTATTGCAAATTACTTTCCTTTTAGTTTAATTTATATTGCAATTAGAACATTTTTATTGATTTTCTTGATATTCTACCTGTAGGTAGTAGCATTATTTATAAATTTCATTTGAGAATGAGATTGTTACAATTGATTTCTTGTACGAAGGCAATGTTCTGATAGGGCTGAGAAGCTGTGGCCTATGTTGCCCCTGGAATTCCTTAGCACACTATACTTCTTAGCCCTAAGGCCATTGCTTCACAAATTTGCATATCCAAGGTGATGCCTGCATCACTCCTGACCTGTCTTTGGGGATTCTTTTGGTCCCACTGCTGGACCTGTAGGTACCCTTAAATTCAGTGGCTACTTTGTGGCAGGCTGTGCAAGTGCTGTTCACTTAAAGGGAAGCCAGACGGATTGCATTTTAGCACCTTTACTCATCCCTTAGCGAGCTGTGGCCCACTGAGGCAATACGTTGTAAAATAAGGCAAAAAAGGATTCCCATCTGCACATGCAGGTGATTCACGGGCAGCCTAGTGAAAGCAACTGGGAAGAAAACAAGCATATTCACGTGCAAGCCAGGAGTAAATAAATAAACGTGGTTATGGAACTCATGATGGCATCGCTGCAGTTGTGTGCAAGCAGCAGGGCATTGTCTGATCAGGTAGAGGGAGCACGGGGAGCACCGGGAGCACAGGGTGTGGGCATGCGAAAACTGGCTGATCGTATTATGCTAACCAGCTGGCCACCCACCACGTTGCACATTATAATAGGAAACCCAGTGGGATGAGGCTGAAGCTAATCTCAGGACCTCCCAAGCCCAGGGGTGCCCAGTTCCAGGTGGCCTTAGGCACAAGTTATCCAGGATGTTGTGCTGCAGGATTTGGCTTTTCAAGGGCTATTATCACTTTTTACTCACATTATTAGATCTAATATGACATATTTCACACACATGGTGTTTTCTCATTTTTTCCTAATTTTTGGGTAGGTAATACTTCCATGCGGTATGAGATTCAAAAGGTATAAAAGGTATGCAGAAAAAAGCAAGGCTCCCTCACATGCTTGTTCTCCAGCTACCTGATCCTCCTACCTGGAGGCCACCGTGTTGCCAGAGTTTTGTGTATCCTCCCAGAAGTGTTCTTTGCACATATAATTGTTTTTACACAGCTCCTAGCAAGGTGTATACACTGTTATGTACCTTGTTTTTTTTGCTTAAGATATTTCAAAGACAATTCTGTATCATGGTATATGGAGCTGTTTTGTTCTTTCTAACATTTGCATGAAATTCCACTACATGTCTGAACTGACACTTATTAATCAGTCCTCTTCTGATGGCTATTTAAGTTGTTTCAAGTATTTTACTGTCACAAACAATGCTGCAATTAATATCCAAATATATATGTGTGTGTGTGTGTATATATATGCATGTGTATATATATGTGCATGTGTGATAGTCATTTTGCACATATGTATCTCTGAAGAACACATGCTGGTGAGTGAATTGCTAGGTTAAAGGGTATTTGATGTAATTTCAGCAGCTTTTGCCAAATACTCTTCCAGAGAACTTAGAACATTCCCACTGGCAATGGATGAGGGTTCCTGTTTCCCATACCCTCACCAGCAGAGTATGTTATCAACTTTTTTTTGTCTTTGCCAACCTGTTAGAGGAAAATGCCATCTCAATAGGTTTGATTTGCATTTTCAAAATTCTTTTTTATCCAGCCATCTCTCTTTTTCCACATTTCAAGCCTGCTTGTTAGATAAGTAAAATTGTGCCCATTTTACTGATGAGAAACCTAGGTTAGAGAGATCAAGTGATTTGTTGAAGGCCACACAGCTAAGCACTAGAACACAAACCCAAGTTTTCTGCCCCAAACTTAACTCTGTTTCCACAGGACCCCATATAGTTGCCTACACTGGGAGAAAGTGGGTGTGGGTGAAGGAGCAGGAAATTTTGGTTCTTGTTGGAAGAGAAGCCCAGGAGCCTCAGAGGAAGGATGAAGTTGTAAAAAGAGAAATTAGTCACTGAAAACAGCCTTCTGAGAGCTGTTCTCATACCTCAGGAGGATTTAGACATGCTCATTTTATGCAAACCAGAAAGCAAAGCTGCAGTGCCCAAAGAGCAGTGACTGCTTCCCGGGGAACTAAAGCACTTCAGGAAAAGTGCTTCCAAAGGGACTGCGCGCTTCGCAGGCATCAGGGTGGAGAAGGCTGGATTCCAGTGAAGTCCACAATTGAGGGACCTCTAAGGAAGAGGACTCTGCCTCTGTAGCTTCTTGTCAAGGCTTTAGTTGCCCCTCAGCACCCCTTGGAACCTTTAGAAACTCCTGTAGTAAATTCATTCCTCAAGATGACTGGCCAGAAAATATGATTGCTGTTGAATTCTAGTGCTGCGGGCTGAGATCCGGGATGGCATAAGCAGGCTCTTGACACAAGAGTTGAAGTGCAAGCAGTTTGCTTGGGAAGAGTAAGGAATACGAGTAGGGGAGAGGGAAAGTAACATAGGTTCGGGAAGATGGCCCATAAGAATGCACCACTGTCAGTTACCACAGTGGCTTCTGGAGCGTCATCTGTGGGGGCACCTCTGGGAAGTGGTATAAAAGTATAGGTTGGAATTATCCCACCTGAGGGGTGAGGAAGGTGGATATTCATGTACCAGTACCCAAAGTCACTGGTTAAAGGCTACTCCTGGGCAGGGGCAGGAGGGGCATGGAGGGCAGGGGGTGCAGGGAGTTAATTCCCCAGGACTTTGGGCCTGCCATATAGGAGGACAGGGTGACTTCCTGTGGTTCCAGAAAAAGTCCCAGAAATGCAAATCCTGGCAGGTGCAAGTTGACTAGACTCATGGAATGGCTCGGGTCTGGGGAATAAGGGCAGGGCATGGGCAGTGGCTGTTCTCCTCAGGCATAGCCACCAGACCATGGCCCCAGGTTCAGGTGGTGACCGTCATGGCAGGAAACATCATTTCACTGTGCTCATTCCTGTCCTGACCGGGGATCCAGTTGAATCCTAGTTCCACAATCTGTCAGACCCTCACCTCCTCTCCAGACTCCACCGTTCCTACCAGCACCATGCTGAAGTGGCAGGCAAGACTCATCTGAGAGCTTGAAGAAAGTTAAACCCACTCACATAGACATACCATTTTGAATACAATTGCCGCAGTTTACCTGGAAGATCATGGTGGAAACTCTGGGAGGTGCTTTGGCGCCCAGACCTGGAGCCACCTTCCTTCTCAGCAGGGCTGCCTGCTTGTCTGCTGGCCATGTGAGCCCTTTCCTGACCCCAGTTGTCAGGTGATCCTGAGTTATCTTGTGCCTCTGAAAACTGATGACCAGCTGGGATGAATTGCAAGATAATCATTTTTAAAGTTTTTTTCCCCCATGTCACAATAGGACTCTCTATTTCCAATGTTTTATTGGGGAAATTAAGTGCAGTTATGCAAAAGTTCAGCCAGGAAATACATGACAGCTTGTAATCAGGTGTAATCCTAGCAAAGACTCTGAACTTAATTAGTGTAGTCTTGTTATGAATTTTTAAAAATATTTATATTTTATTAGAGAAGTGAGCTTACAAAACAATGATGCATAATGTACCAAATTCCCACACATCACCCCTCTACCAGCACCTTGCATTGTTGTGGAACATTTGTTACAAATCATGAAAGAACATCATCAAAATATTACTGCTAGCTATGGTCCCTAGCTTACATTTGGTATATTTTTCCATACATCCCCCTATTATTAACACCATGTATTAGCATTGTACATTTGTTATAGTTCATGAGAGACACTCTCATGTTTGTACTGTTAACCACAGCCCATCTTCCACCACATGGTTCACTGTTATACAGTCTACACAGCCCCATGCCTTGTACTGTCTATCCATAGTGTACACTCAGTGGCTCTCACCTTCATCACAGAGCTGTGCAGTCATCACCTCAGTGAATTTTTGCACATTTTCCTTAGTCCAAAAGAAAAAATTCCAGACCCCCTTATTATTGACCCTTAGCATTGATAATAGTACCTTCTTTGACATTGATGCAAGAATATTATAATATTGCTAACTATTGTCCATAAATTACATTGTGTTTTTCCCACGCATCACCATTTTTTTACCACCTTGTAATAGTGACATGCATTTGTTCTACCTCATAGAAGTACATTTTTGTATTTGTGCTATTAACCAGAATCCTCATCCACCTCTGGGTTCACTGTGTTATTCAGTCCCTAGATTATTCTCTAGCTTTTTTTCAATTGACATTTACATCCCTAAACTATCCCTTTCAGAAAGTCACGATCCCATTTATAAACCAGCTATGTTAGTTATACTCACTATAACATGTTACCATCAACTCTATCCATGTCAACACTTTTGCAATCAAACTAATTAAAAATTCTACCACATTAAGCATCACTACCCCTTCTCAGCTCTCAACCTATCTCCAGTAAGCTATATTCTAGACTTTAACTCCATGTGTTTATTCTTCAAATTTAGTTCGTATTAGGGAGACCATACAATATTTTTCTTTTGTGTCTGGCTTATTTCACTCAGCATAATGTCCTCAGGGTCTATCCGTGTCATCATATGTGCCCCAATTTCATTTCTTCTTACAGCAGCTTAGTATTCCATCACATGTATATAACACATTTTGTTTAGTCATTGGTTGATGTGCACTTGGGTTGTTTCCATCTTTTGGCAATTGTGAATAATGCCACTCTGAACATTGGTGTGCAACTGTCTGTTTGTGTCACTGTTCTCTGTTCTTCTGGATATATTCCTGGTTAGAGGGATTGCTTGATCATACGGCAGTTCTATATTTAGCTTCCAGAGGAACCGCCAAACTGTCTTCCACAGACACTGCAACATTCTGTATTCCCACCAACAGTGAAGGAGTGTTTCTATTTCTCCACATCCTCTCCAGCACTTGTTGTTTCCTGTTTTTTAATAATGGCTATTCTATGGGGTGGGAGATGATATCTCTTTGTCGTTTTGATTTGCATTTCTCTAATAGCTAGTGCTAGTGAACAACTTTTCATGTGTTTTTCTCCATTTGTATTTTCTCTTTGGAGAAATGTCTAAGTCTTTTGCCTATTTTTAAATTGGATTGTTTGCCCTTTTATTGTTGAGTTGTATGGTCTCTTTATATATCATGGAAATCAAACCCTTATGGGATATGTGGTTTCCAAATATTTTCTCACA